>VDFB02028730.1:0-46708 GCA_007258455.2 Sequoia sempervirens
TCATAATGTGAGTTGTGAATTTGGTTCAAGCTCTATACATGAAAATAATCCTGATGGTGAGAGTTTTCAAATTAATGCTACTCGCCACAAACAACTAGAAGATGAAAATAAACAATTGAAAGAAAGGTTACTACAAGCCTGAATAAAAATATTGATTTTAGTTTATATCTTGTGTGTTTTCTATCAATAGCATAAAGATTTATCTTTGCCACTTACATATTGAATCTGTGTTTTGCAGGATAAGGACATTGGAAGAATCCATAGGAGCAAGTATCAAAAGACATACCTGAATAAAAACAGAGGAGCAAGTATCAAAAGACATACCTGAATAAAAGGATCTTCATAGAGAACTCCACTATCTCTAAGGCACAATGCTTGAAAGCGCTAGCAACATTCCCAATTGACTGCATTATTCACATTTTCAAGCTTTAAGAACAAACTTAATGTTTGAAAGTGTACATAAGAGAGATAATTAGCATACCAGTTCCATAGATCCATATGAAGGAATTTGAATGTTTTCTACATTTTAAATTAATTTCCCTTAGAAAACTTTTCTCAAAGAGTGGGGGCACATCCCCTTCCCACAAGAGACGAGGATGAAAAAATGGATATCAAATGTCCCCTAGCCATTTTCAACACCAAACTTTAGCTAGATTGATTAAACCATATTACCTGATCCACAGAAATTTCACAGGTAAGAGCACTTAGCATATTTCATTAGACTTGGTGATAATATAAAACTTTCCTATTTATTTTAAGAATTTATTATTTATCTCCTATTGCCCCTATGAATCCGCCATGTTTACCCATTGTAACTTTTAATTATGAATCCAAGTTGTGTCAATCCATTGTAAATCCAAACATCTCCCTTTCCGACATGTAAACCATGTGAGTCTGTTGTAAATTTGTAATTATGAAAAATGATCTTGATTTTCCATATTTGTCTGCTTAAGTACAATGGTGTAAGCACACTCAATGTCACAATATGCAGTTACAACTTACAAATAATCATGGGAAAATATAAAAGATAAAACTGCTAAAATATATATAGCAATGTACAAAATCAAAAATAAATTTGTCACACATTGCATGCCAAGATAGGAAAGAAAAGGCTGAAAAGGTGACCAGATCATAAATAAATGAGTAAAACAACAAAGGCATCAAAAAAGATGGTAAAAGCCTAGAAATTACATACAAGTTCAAACCTAAAAGTCCAAGCAAAGGGAGGCTACATCATCTACATCCATGTTTATCAATGTACAAAATTTCCAACATATTTACCTGTATTGAAGGGCTAAAGGAGGACCTTCTAAAGACAACGATGAGCTTGAAGGGGTCGAGACAACTGGAGCAGGAGGACCTTCAATAGCAAGTGGACACAAAAGATCCCCTAATAGATCAGGTGCTGGTGGTGCAGTATGCGCATATTGCTTGGAAAGAGCTCCATTAGCCTGGCGTGGTCCTTGTTCAAACTTTACCAACATCCTGCAGCATTTACAGATATGATATTATACACAATTACACCTTGAAGAATGGTCCCAATATAATCACAGAAAAGAAAGCACAACAAGAGTGTTAAATGATAATATTTTCTCAAAACAGAATGATAATCTTACGCACAATTGCGAGTTTGTTATCAATGACAGCAAAAATTTAATAACTAATTTAATAATCAAGTAAATATGCAGTGGTTCGGAGTATGAGGACTTTGTGGATTTGCTGCTTTCATTGTCTGAAGATGAATCTGCGGAGATCAAAATTACACGAGACCACGTCAAGAAAGTTGTTTTGGTATGTAGAAAACCCTGATATCTCTGTAAACTCTTTTTTTCATACTTCTGTTTTAGGTGTTTTTTTTTTCCTATTCTTTAAAATCATTATGCGTAGCTTAGGCCCAGAGTTGTTTGGGATCTATAGACAATATTATGGTAAGAATCTGTGAATCTAAGTTGCATAGATCTAATTTTATTAAGTTGTAGGTAACTGTAGAAACAGGGGTATTGATGAAAAACAGGGTCCCTAGAATAAAAGCATATGAGGACATATCTTCTATATTCTACATCCATAGAGAAACAAGCCAAATATGTGACGGATTTTGCCATGTTTGGATATTTAGATCCACACTGGCATCAAGAGTCGTATTATCCACGAAAGGGTAGGGTATGGTTTAAACTTTAAAATACAGATAAATAAGGCACTGGGGAAACAAACACATAAAAATTAAATGCCTAATATAAATAGGCCCTATTATGTTTTCAAATATAAAAACACATAATGTGCCATATCCTAGCTGAATATGTATCCCAGAGTTTTTAAAATCAATAATTACTTATATCCATACCAAACACTGTATCCATGCAACTTAGCTCCACAGTCAAGGAATCTGTGCTCAATTTGACTATCACTGTCGTCCTATCAGTTTTGTTTTATCTTTTTATCCCATATTTTCCCTCAGCAGAAATCATTCATTTGGCTATCTTTTATACATGCGGTCAGTCTTCAGTAAAAGGGTCTGATGTGATCATAAACCTTACCCTGATATACTTTCTCCATGCTCGCATTTGCATTTTCTAAGAGATACCTTCACTAAATGAGAACAAAGACAATCTCCATATAACCACCAGATACATTTGCACAGTGCTATTCCTAGTGAATAAGCTTGTTAGAACATACACTGAGAATACCTAGAGAAACCAAATGACATAATCACTGTCACTTTGTCTCAGATTCATTTTAGAAAGCAGAGTGTGAAGATTCCAAAACCAACTTGCCTTCCTTAGCCTTGGCAAGTGTTTTTGTCTACAGAACTATCTGCACTACTACCTTCTTCAGAAAGTACATATACAAAACATTGTAGATCCTCCATATGTTCTGATATACAGTATTGCCCATGGTATCTATGTTGAAACTTTTGTCTTTCCTTTTCCTTCAACTATCATTTACTTATGTTGTTGCAAAATTGCAACCATGGTTCACAAACTCAGACTCAACAAGCTTAAATTTTGAGTCAGACTATCTACACTTGCTAAAGATGCAGCATATTACATAAATTTGTAAAATAAACTAAAATAATGCATAGAATAAATTAAAAAGAATCTTGAGCTTGCAAATCTATTTTGATCATAGTAGCATTACTCAGAATCAGGGTCGACTTGGCAAATCGAAAATTATAAATGGAATCCAATTACTCAGGATTTAATTGGGAAAATTTCTAGAAACTAAAAAATGCTGAATTATTCATAAAAACAGAGGGGAAATGCTATTTTTATTATTTTAATAATTAATCATGTCTGTTAAGTTGCTAACAGATAATTAATCTTTTTAATAAAGAAATGCAGCCAATCATTTCTTCAATGAAGATGTTACTAGTCAGTTATGAACAAGACAAAAGAATCTTAATAAATTTCTCACCTTCACCATTGTCTCATGCACAGCAGGTTTGTCAAGGTATTCCTGAGCCTTTGGTGCAGCATATGGCTATACGGAGAACTTTCATAAGCATTTCAAAATCCAAAAGAGCATTTCATGTAGACATGACATATAATTCAATATCTAAACACTGATTATATGCTATATCTGATAGACCTGCAAGTCTTCATTGTTTGTCACAAACTGAACCACTCTGTACCATATGTCGTCACTTATGAAATCACCAGCTTTGTCAATGAGCTGAAGAATCACATCCACATACCTGAAAATCAACAAAAATTGAAAAAAGACATTGATACATGTAATTACATTACCTTTTATGGTATACCGAAGCAATGGAATCCAATGAAAATCTATTCAAATGTAAATCCTATAAAACATTTAAAGTATCATGTAAAAAATTCATAACAGTGACTTAATACTAAGTTTCTGGGACAGGGAGATGCATGAGTGAGAGCGGGAACAAAAAAAGATTCCTCAATTTAGGGACATCAAACAATATTATCTAAATTCACTTGTCGTGCAGTGGTGGTCTTAAGGTGTGGTGTGCCACTCTGATGTGGTCATTTCCTTTCAATGTGTGGTTGGCACCCTGATGCAGTTGCTGCCCTCATGTGGTTGCTACCTCTTAGTGCTGAGTTCATCACTCAAGCATGTGGTTGGCCACAAACCCTAGCAGGACTTTGGTCGGATTCTGCTACTGATATATCTAAGTGTTTTTGAGATCTATGTTAATGAAAACCTTTTAAGGATAAATATATAAAAAGTTAAGTTTATAGTGACTTAATCAATGTTTCTTTGAGTTTTCAGATACATAATTTTATAAAGAAAACATAATCTGCACAAAATGTACAAAATTGAATACAGAATTGAGAACACAGCTGATAATTGATAATTCAATACCAATTATCAAATTAGATATGTTAATGATAAATCAAAATGGTTGATATCATAGCAGCATTATCTGAATAGAGATTGACTCGGAAAACCAAAAATATAAATAAAATTCAATTAATTGCAAAAAAAATTAGAAAATAATGTGGTTTTTTTATTTGAAACAACACAAAACAGACTTTTTTTTCTGTTTTCTAAAATTAGAGCATAACACTCGGACCTCCATGGCCCATATTTTTCTTACTTGCTTGCAAAGGTAAAATTGTAACAATGCAAATAAGAATTGATGAAAACACAAAAATGAATCAAGCTTTGGTTTTTGAGCATGAAATAGTTTTTTTTTTGTATTTTTGAAGGATTAGTTTGACAAGATTGAGGGTGTCACAGTAAGATTGGGGGGTAGCAGGCCATCTCTACAAAGTCCCTGCAGAAGGACGACATCCCTGGAAACATCCCACTTTGTACAGAGATCCTGAGGCATTCCCCAAAAAAGTTAAAATTGGAGATTAGGGAAGGGACGTTTTGTCCCCATCAGCATGAGAATAAACCTGAGGATACATCCGATTTAATACAATAACTTCCAATTTATTTTGGCTTCAAGCTAAATATAAGCTTAAGCATACCATACAAAATTGACTGAAACTAGAAGTATGTCTGGATTCTGTCTGACTGATGCCCATTAACTACTACAAAAGTTGCATTAGTTTTTTCCATTACTCAATGGCATGGTGTCGGGAAATTATCTTATTATATACATTTTTCCGTTAAAAGATTTCAGAGACATTTCTGGGATAGGGATGGAAGGACACATTTCAGAGACATTATTCTCATAACACTTTTTTGGGAGAGCAGGAAAAGGCAGTATCGAATTATATGTATGAAAAATTGGATTTTGACAAGTTAAATCCACATGACATCAAGATTCAAGTCTAGACATTCAATAATGCATCAAGTTCAAAATTCAAGTATAACAGAAATAAAAAATGAAAATTTCATTGCTTTTATTAGGAAAATATTCACCAACACTACAAAATGACAAAATGTCCAACTAGTATGTAAGGAAGATTATAGATATAAAATTTTGAAATTATCAACAGTTGCAAGCGCAAAATGTAAATTGATTGGGATAATTGTGAATTGCAAAAGGCTGGTGTTACAAGGTTTTTGAATTTTACTGGGGGCATGGGGGACTTGTGGGCTGCCCCATGCCCTCTTTTCTTCTTTTTACATTTTATTTTTCTAAGCCAAAAGAAAGAGAGTCAAGATAGGCAAACCCGGCAACATAGGTATAAACCAATAATACCTCCCACAAATTTTGTTGTAGACTAGACAAATAGAAATAAAATGCTCCTCAAACTCCACCTCCTTAAGAGAACAAAGGCAGCAAAATCTTCACTTTATAAAAATAAAATATAATGCTCTGTCTCAACACAAAGTTAATGGGAGTGCACCTGCAACTAGCCACGGGGAGTCTTCAAACCATAAAACCAATGATGCTGGAGACAGGTGGGCAGTTCAATGGCCTCATTAACATCTTGTAAGAAATGCTCAACATAGAAAGTTAGTGTGAGGCTGAGAGAATTCAAAGGGGAGGTCCAAGTAACCTAGATGTATTGACAGTAATCTCCACCATAACAGAACGACTAAACAACTCTTTCCCTGGAAGGTGAGGAGCAGTGCCTAGGAGTATATGAAGAGAGAAATTTAATAGACAGGAAGAGTAGATAGGCCTCGAAAAACTAGCAATGTCTACGTCCAGGGGCAATCTCCAACAAGAAACACTGTGCCAAAAAATGATGTCTCCATAGGTCAAAGTAGAACCACCCATGGATCTCCACAGGACTAAGCACTCGGATCTCAGTCCATGCATAAACCAAGAGGGTCTGAAAAGACTGTCCAGACAAGGGAGTTGGGCATTGAATTCGGCCTTAACAATACACTGAGGAATTGTCCGTCTGCACCAGATCATAATCATCATTAATTCAAGAGCCAAGGTTTTGATATACTCACCAAATTCACTGAGGTCCAACCTTCCTCTACACTTGGCAGTAGCAATTCGTGAGTCAATTACTGTGAAGACCAAAACCCACATAAATTCATCAAACCATTATATAACACCGTTCATTAGTTATAATTAATGATGAATCCTATTCTTATGCGTACCAGAAGAGGAAACAGAGGAAATAGCAACGATGCCAGCGAGGATAGACCCTCTGCACTGTCTTACATGACCTTTTAATCCTGGTCTTAGATAATATTTTGTGAGTGTTCCATATCCTTTGAAACCTAAATGTTGGAGGGAATTGACAGTAAAGGAGCCGGATTTTGCCATAGCCTAGCTGCCTTATCTGTAAATTTGCGATGTTTTCTTGTAATTACTAGTCAATGGAAAAACCCACCGATGATTACATGCACAGACATTTTCTCTGCTCAACAGACATTTTCTTTCACATCGCTTTTTCTTTACTACCGTTACTCATTTTAAAATTTGAATAAAAAGAACGTTGGAAAATGAGGGAACGAATGAGAGCTTTAAAGCAAAGATATATAGTGGTTATAGTATTCGGATTTATCAGGCCATTGTTACTTAGTTTTATTTGTGAAATAATTTTATTTTTGAATTGAAGATTATATTAGTAATACTGATTATTGATTTTAAAAGTTGTCAATAAAAACAAGTTATTTATAATTAATTTAAAGAGACATCTAAAGTAGTCCTATTTTTTTAAAAATATTAGAAAATTTTAAGTAAATAAATCAGATAAAAAATAATTAGAAGTAAATTAAATAAAATAATTTTTCATTGAATAGAATAAGTCTTATGTAAATAATAAAAATAATTTAAACAATGTAAATAAAATGAAATAATCCATCCCCCATTAATGGGGTTGGTATGATAAAATCCTCTCAAAAAGAGCAAAAGCAAAATGGGAACCTCCTCAACAGGGATGGGTAAAATTGAACATTAATGAGGCATTGCAAAGAAATCCCAGCCCTTAGGTGCAAGATGCATCATACATGATTGGAAAAGGAACATAGGATGCAAAGCATCAAAATGTCTCAAGAACGACACTAATAATGAAATTGAGCTCCAAGCACTTCTACTTGGATTGTAAATTTTCTCAAACTTAAAAAGGAAAAATAATAATAATAAAAGTGATTCCACACTAATTGTTAATGATGTAAGATTGAACACTCTCCAATAGTGGAAACTAAAGTCTATATTTTTGCAATGCAATGTGAACTATTGAAGTTGGATGACTACATCCCAAACCATGTCTACCAAGAAGCCAACATGGACATTGATTCACTCGCCAACTTAGTTGTTGAAAGGGAGATGGAGTTGATTACTAATTGTTAGACAACAATATGCATAGTGCTCACTTGTTTAATCTTTGGAGGTGATTCATAAATCACAACTCTCATCAATCATTAAATGCAATGCCATGTGTGATCTTCCCTCAACAAAGCTTATTTATTAATTCATATTGGAGCTTGCACGACTCATGGTTAGATGTTGGAAAACCACTATGGACACACCTATCAGGCTTACCTCATGCCAAATAAAAATGGCACTTCTAGGACTTATTACAAGGCAAAGATTGCAATGTCTTTAAAACAAGACATAGTCTCGTCCTTTTCACAATTCAATGGGTATTGGAAGAGGATTTATTGCGAGTAGATATAAAGTGAATTTGAACATTGCATCAATGTTCATGACTTCTCTACTTGATCTAGGAGAAATAGAGGAAGATATAAAGTGCCTACTACTGGTTTGGTGAAATGCCAATTTTTGGGCAACCTGGACGAGGTACTAGAGGTGGATCGATATGGGAACGAGGTTTCCATGCCCTCAAACTTTAGCAAACTCATAGTTCATGGAGATAATGTGGAATGGTATCCTTTTGTGTTCTCAAATGGACCTCCTTTGATCTTTCCCACATGCATTCAACTTTAAAAGGCGTAAAATTTCTCAAGAAGATTCTAGGATTGGTTGATTTAGAAGGAATAAGATTTCTAGTTGAATTCATTAAGGAGAGTCCAAATGTATCCTTCTATGGCCCCAAGTAAATGTATTATCAAAGATAGTTAAGAATTCGAGTGTAAAAAGTTGGTATGACTATACTCGAATAGGAGGACAATGCTCAAAATAATGCCAAGTTTCATTTAATATTAGTTGGATATAGTAGGGTATAAAAAGTATAAGACTATGCTAGACTTTTTTATTTTTGCATTATGAAGTTATCAGTATAATTTTGTGGTATACATGGGACCAAGTCTGTAAGGGAAAAAACTAAAGCTCCCAAATCTTATGTAAAATTTATTTTCTTGAAAGTTATAGAATGGGAGCAACCCCCATGGTTGTATTTTATAGACCCAAAAAAATGTGAACAAATTCATAATTATACTTGCATAATATGAATAAATAAATAAGATATTTAACAAGAGAATGACGTTTAGTGAAAAATAAGAAAGAAAAAATGTAAAACTTTATGTTTCTCTCCAAGGTTGATTCACATCTAGTATATTTTTATTTAGATTACTACCCTAAGGACAAGCTACTATGAAATTAGGCCATGATTTATGCCCAAAAGTGGGTTCCCAATTTCGATCCCACTTCCTATAATCCCCAAGATGGTCTTTACTAGATTAGACTATATAATCTACCCATAGAATTATGGTCTAAGGGTAGAATAAAAAATATTGGTTATTTTCCTGGAATCCTAAAGAGTGTCAACTCTAGCATCTGGGATGGAAATTCCCAAATTTATGCTCATATTAAGGTTTTGACTATCTCTAAAATCTTGAATGAAATTATTCTATGAGTTGGGGATTGCACTTGGCATTAGAAGGTGGAGATTGAGGAATCAAATTTCTTTTTCCCCTAAGTTTCATGGTCATGACCACAATGACTAGAGTTCCCTTGCAAAAAAATAATCATTAAGAAATGGGTGGTGAAGGGAAAGGCTACAAAAAGTTGCCAATCCTAGAGGAGGCCCTCCCTAAGATAGATTCTCAAGTCATCAACAATCCTAATCAAAATAATGCAATCATTCATTTCATCCCAAATGTGACATAAAATGAAAACACTTTATATGAGTATGAGGAGGATTGGCTAGACTTTGACAAAGAAAACTTAGATGACTTTAGATTGGTCAACATTAGATATGTTAGTCAGTTTTCTTTGAAAATCCTTAAGGTAGATATTGGCTTTTAGAGGAAATGTAATGAAAATCAAACAAGCTAAAGTGGGAGGAATCATCTTCATCTAAGGGTCAATCTTCAATTAATAACTACTTTCTAAGATCTAAGGAAACCCCTCCCCTAGAGCGCAATGAAGATTTTATCCTAGAATATTAGTGTTCTTAACACACCTAAAAAAAGGTGCTTAATTAAGCACCAAATAAACAACATCAAGGATAAATTTATTGTGTTTCAAGAATTCAAACTTGGTATGGCTATGACTTCTTCATTTGGGTGATCTGACAATAGTGAGTTACACTTTTTGGCCAAACCTGACATTGAACTAAACTTTTTTAACTAAATATACACTTTCAGGCACCTATAGCTACTAAACCATGAGGAATTTGAAGATGATGCAAAGTAGTGATTTGTGACATTTTGTTTGTAGATTCTAAATATATATTTTTAAAAAAAATTGGAATCAAATTGCATTCTTTCTCCATCTCCTTTGAAAACTAGTTTTTAATAGTAAACACCATTTTTAAAGAGTGATGTTCACTGTATAAGACATAACTTTTTCCTATGAAGGATAAAATTCTAATTTTTTTGAATTTAGATTTGTAACTATGATATCTATACATGTTCATTTTGGTTTCATAGTGTTTTATTGAATATTTTTTTCTTAATTAAGTTTTGAAGTCAAACCAATTACAATTTAGACATAGCTGGATTGTATAACACAAACTTTTTTGTATGTATCGAAATTCAATAACTTTTTTGTTGGATCAAGGATGTCAATATGAAGTACACACATATTTTTTAGATTTTTTTTTGTAATCTACTATTTTCCACATGTGCAAAACAATGAGCTTGATTTTCAATGAAAAACCTAAGTTTAATTAAACTAAAAAAAATACATGATAAAACCAAAATATATTAAAATTATACTTGATTGATAGCTCATTTTGAGGACTATAATCCTCTAGTTGGGTCTATGAAGTTGATTCTATTTTCATCTTCAACCCGAGCTTCAAAAGCCAAAATTTAGTAGAAAATTGCACATGGAGGGGGAGAAGGGTAAAAAAGGGGGTTCTAGTGAACCTCCCTTCAAGCAAACTTCCCTAGATCCCTTTGAGCGAAGGAGAGTTTGCTAGAAGGGGGTTCTCTAGAACCCATCTTTTTTCCATTCTCCCTTTTATTTTATTAAGAAAATTCCACCAAAATGGGGTTTGCTTGAACATGCCATCAAAAAGGGGTTTGCTTGAAGGGGGGTGTTCAAGTGAACCCAAAAATGGGTTCAGTCAAACATCCCCCTTCGAGCGAACCCCTTAAAACCCAATTTTTTTAGAGCATCCAATCATTTTTTCTTCGTGAATGCAATTGTAACCCACTTATGTGGGATCTCCCATTTATGTATCATTGACATGGCTAGTCTTACTTCTTTGAACTTGCTTTGGAATTTGCTAGAAATATTAGGTTTTTGTTGAACTTGGATAGACCTCCTTTGATCTTTTGCATTATTTTTCCTATTGGTTGGGGAGGATGGTAAGATGCTTCCATTCTAATTTTTACTTCCTCCTTATCAACATCTATGGACTGACTAGGACTGATGTATGCAAAGCTTGCTACAATCCACTGCCTCAACAAACTCTTGGTGGAAAAGTCCAAAATGGCCATTTCAAACTATGATAGGAAGATCTATATGCATGATATTGGGGGTGTATTCTCCAAATTGGACATAAAAATAATGGTTCCTTGAGAATGTGATTTGAGGCTTTCTCTACGGGCCTAATCATAGGAAAGTTTGAGGACTTTTATAAAATTGTTTACAATCATCCTTGCCTCCTCTCACCCAAATAATTGGCTTTTTTGGAGGAAATAAAAAAGGTTAGACATATTGTAACCTCCTAAAATGATCTCTTTCTTTGCAATCCTATTTGATAAGAAAATTTGGATTTAATACATAATGGGAGTTGCCCCTTTGGTAGCACTTGCATATACACACACATACAAATAAATACATATTATAACTTTTAAAATTTATATTTATATGGGTGAATGCAAGATCATGATAGGCCAAATAATGGCAATAGTGGTAAGAAACATGTTTTTACTTAAGAAATTTTTGAAAATGGAAATTTGATTTTTTCTTTGGGTCAGGTGAATAGTGAGTTTTTCTTACCAAAGTAAAACAAATATCCATTTCTAAATAATAGATATGTGTTTTTTAATAATGGATATCCATTTCTAAATAGTAGATATCCATTTTTAAATAACAAATATATGTTATGAATATTTATTCATTTTTAAATTATGGATATTCGTTCATAGTTTCTAAGAAATGAACATTTGTTTTGGAAATGTTAAAAAGTAAAAAAAAATGAGCCTTTACTCTACTAAAATGACTCACGATTGAGGAGAATAACAAAGGTAAACAAATATCTAAACTACAAAATTGATATCCATTTTGGATTTCATCATTTGTGAGCTTGCATTGACCATAGTGCAAAGGCAAGTTTTTTTTCTTTCACTTTTTCAATTTTTTTGAGTTTTATCTAAATTTATTCAAAGTTTTTAGTATGATTTAGGTTTTCATTTTTAAATTGAAGGAATTACTTAAACATTGTATTTTTATGTTTTCAAATACAAATAGGTTTAAAATGTTGGAGGAAGGTCAAAACCCAAACCTCCACCACCAACCCCTCCTTCAATTGAAGAATAAATGGAGAGAAATATTAATGAATTTCATAAAATTATAAAAATATATCATTGAAAAACTCGATTGTCTCTAATGGCATCCATTTTAGAGGGAATTGTCACCCATCTTAGAACCCTCACAAACTAACACAATTCATTTTAGTAATGATGAGAAGAGAAGAAGCAAGAACACTCTACCAGCTTGTCATATGATCAAGTGAAAGACTTAGAGATAACCAAAGCCATGTTAGAAAAACATATACCATCTTATATGTTTAGGTCCATAGGAAAAACAAGGTGTCTACGTAATGTGAAATTGTTAAGGTCAACAATTTACAATGCTACATGTATTAAAAAGGAGGAAAATAAGGAAAATTGGGGTATTTCACACCATGGTTTTGTTAGGTAATGGTTACATAACCATCGTAGAAATTATAAAACTATCTAGGTAGTTTCATACTAGAGTGGCAATTTCATCATTGCACAAAGAGTGGGTATGTCATATGTCTAGAAATGGTCTATAACACCTAGAAACACTTTGAATATCCTTCTTTTCCAAATCCTAATGAATTTTGAGGCTATTGAAAAGTTTTTACAAGCATAATATTTCATTGTAAACAACTAAGAGGAAACGTAGAAGGAATTAGAAGTGAATTCAAAGAGAGTTCAAGTTTCTAAGTGAATGATAGATTGTAAAAGGAAAAATTAGATATATATAAATACTATTTGCAAGATTTATGTGTGATCACAGGGACTAAAATTAGTTATTTCAAAATGGTTGTGTGCCCAAGATGTGTAATATTATTTTTACTAGTGAAATTATTAAATGAGAAGGTGATTTTCCTTACATTCACTAGAGCTTTGTCCCATGATTTAGATTCTCCAAGGTAAAATCCTTGTGTCTTATTTTGTGATAGTTGTTTTCTCTCACTTTATTTAAAGTTAAAATTCAAATTATTTTCTAAAGAGAAACGTTCATAATTTCTTCATTTAGAAATTGATATGTTGAGGACTATTGTACTATATAATCCATCATAGTTTGTGGGTTAGATTGGTATCAAATAAAATTATTTCCTTTGGTATTAGTTGTTGTGAGCGATTTTGTAGGTTGATTCCCACAACAAAATCAAGTGGAAAAATTTCCTTATTAAAAAAATTGAATTAAATTTTTATTTGGAAGGCATCACTAGAAAGTATAGCAAAAAATATAGAAACCTTTGATAAAAAAATTATAGTTCCTCAAACTAGAAGTTGATGTTGTAAGCATATCTCAATCAATGGAGACTATGAAGGTTATTGTGGAGAATCTCATGAAGAATTTATGCTCATTGTAAGACACTAAGAGCAAGGAGAAAGTTCCCCAAGGGCATCATTAGATAGGCAATATAATAGCACATTAGTTCATACTCAAGTATTCAATATTAATGTTGAGGGGATTCACTACTCCCAAGTCCCAAGATAAACAAGGTCTAAAGGGAGCGAATAGCCCTTGATCACCTCAATGTACAAATATCAAGTGATGGAGATATAAGATGAAAGAGATTGCAAAAACATACTTGAAAGAGAGTCTCTGATATACTTTTGGATGAAGGACTTCAAGGACTGAAAGAGCATATTACATAGGTCTCTAGAACAAGTTGAATAGCTCTCGGCCAAAGGACATCAGTACGAGACATGAATGATAGCACGACACATTGTCATCTAAGGGACGCACTGGTGTCTAGTACAGACAGAGGGTTAGGCTTGTAAAAATAACTCACAAAGTCTACTACTACTCAAAATCTGAAGTCTGACTATTTTACTAAGTTAATAGAAAGCTAAAATGAAAGGAAATGATAACAAGAAGAATACTTTTTGAATCCAAACTAAATAGATCGAAATGAAAAAGAAGGTATGATATCAACTCGCGGAAGGTTTTGCACTACGAACTCTTTGGAAAAGATTCACACAAATGACCTACACACAAGGAGGAAGAGGAAATGTGTTGGGATTGTTTTAGGGATTTCCTTAAGTCAAACCCATATTTTGGTGTTTCCACCTCCATGGATAGGAAAATAGATAGAAAATATACAAGATGTGTGATAAAAGCAAACCCCGCTATGGAGGAGAACCATATCAAAAATAAGTAGATGAGACAAGATATGTTAGAAAATAGACAAGACAAGATAATGCAACAAGCGAGCATTACCAATATTTTGTGGCTCCCTCTTGGATTGGCATATGAGACATTGAGTGCTTGCAAGCCTTGGTTATTGACAAGATGTAAATCCAGTAGAGCTTCATCATAGAGAAGAGATGTAGAAGAGAAGAGAGTAAGAAAGAAAGTTGGAGTGAGAAGAAGTGAGAATGAACTACAAGAATAAGAGAATGAATGAGAATGGAAGTAAAAAATGGAGTTTTGTGAGGTTGCATGGGTGGGAAGATCCGTTACATCTGCAATTATGCCATGACAACACATGTCATGGGAAAATTTCACGAGATTCCCTCATTTAAACTCAAAATTTGTAGGGATGCTAGCACACTATGCAAATGTCTACATGCTATGCAAGCATCCAACTCACCACTTTACAAGAAATGAGGTGGTGGGCTGCTAATGCTTCATCGTTGTCCCTTGTGGAGTTGAAATTTTGAAATTCTAAGTCATAAGGTTCTTGTCATAAATGTGGTGGGCTAAATGTGCAAGTGTGAAACTGCCATGTGGTGCAATTTTATGACACTACATTTTTCCCCACTTTAGTGAGCTATTTTTTGAGAAAAATAAACTACATTAAAGTAGAAAGAGACCATTAGTGCAAGATCAAAAATTTGAAAATTTTGTAGATTTACGTGCAAAAACAATATTGTAGAGGCCATAGAGGTCAAGCAAGCAGATACTAAAAATGCCCCCAATGATCGAGCATAGTGAGAAACTACAATGTTGGATGTGAAGTTTCATTCTGAAAAACTCAAATTTAGGTTAGTTCAAAAATCGGAAGAAGCTACCACAACAAGAAGAATGCTTAAGAAAAAATTGGTGGTTTGGAAGAAAAATATGATGAAGAGTTGAATATATGCCCCCTTCTTTTCTTGCCTCTAGCTAGGTGGGGTGAAAAAAGGAAGGATGGAAGGACCATGTCCATTGGGAAAATGGATTTAAAATTACCTATATATACTTGGGTGGGGCCACAAAAGGGTCATTTTCACTATTCACAGTGAGGAGTTTGTTGACTTTTATGAGAGAAAACCAGCAAAATGCCTCACAAATGAGATTATGTAGCCCTGAGGATCGAGCACCTCCACACAATCATAGCCAAGGGAGGTCAAGTTAAGGAGGTATGAGGAATCTTACCCTCCTTCATATTTTCAGTGCATTTTTTTGTCCTCTTCCATTTTGAGACTAGTGCATGTGTTCGATCGGTGTGCTATCATCTCGACATGTTGACCTAGCTTTTGACTACACTGGCATCTACCTTGTACACTATCATTGGGCATAATTCGGCCTTGAACATTAGCGCTCATGCAAAAGTTTGTGCGACATGCCTCTATCCTAGAGGCTTACTTAGAACTTTTTTGATGTATAGATAAGATTTTATGATGTAAATGGACCTCTAACGTGAATTTTGTTTCTACTGCACGAGTGGCCTGAAATCAGGGAGCATAGTGGTAGACATGTGCTCACTATGATGTGTGATCAGAGAGAGGATGCATCTAGATGATGAGGATCTATTGTGGCATGTGGACCTGTGGTGGGCCTACATGATGCTAGAGATGTGTTACTATTGGAGTAAATAAGTCATTATCTGATAATTAATTAATCATCAATTAATTATTAGAGACTTTTTTACTTTAGTTCACTTAAGCTAAACTTAGGAGTTGATTCTTAATCTTTAGTTTGATTCTTATTATTAGATTGGACTAAATTTAGGACAAGTTGTCTCATTGCATGAGAATACAACACTTGTCTCTATCTTGTCAAATCCTCATGTAGGGTTAGCTTGTGCATTGCTTATATAAGCATGCACATTCATTTGTAATATTAATCTAGGTAACATGGTTTAATCTAGATTATTTGCATCAATACAATTCTCAAGTTATTGAGCACAATATCGCTTGATGATCTTCTCTATTGTGATAGGTAATTGCTTGCAGGTGTTTCATTGGAGCTATGGATTGAATCAGTTAATTCTAACATGGTATCAGAGCCCAAGTATGTAGCCCCCTATTCAATTTCTAGAGGGATCTAGCCTTGAGCAATTTTTTGGTCTGTCATGGAGAAAAACGGGCCTCGCCATCGCATCCAAAGCAACCAAAAAGCTAAGGATCGCTCATTGTTTCATCAATTTTGGTACAGTTGCAAAAAAAGGAAAAATGTTTTAGAAGCACACAAATCCATACAAATCTATACAAATCTTAGTGCCCCACTTTTTGTGCCAAGGTACACAAGGTTTTTTATTTTAGTTTCTGGTTTAGCCGTTTCTAGAAAAAAATTTATCAAAAAAAAAAAAAGATTTTTTTTGAAATCTAAAAAGAAACTTTAAAATTTCAAAAAAAATCAAAAAAAGGGTACATTATACCCGACCTACATAGGCTTACATGAGTAGGCCACAAGCCTCATTAAACAAGTGGCAGTAATTGAAGCTACTCAGCAGTGGTGGCCTCTTTTTACAAAAATCAGTGCTCCAAACAAAATAGCCTCTAAATCTTTGAAAAACTCGTCAGCGCCAAAAACTAGCTCTAGAATCTTAAAAAGATTGTTTGAACATTCTGACGGAAGCAACAAACCCAACGGCTAAAAAACTTTTCCAAGCATGGGACATTTTTTTTGTTGACATTCAAGAACCTGTCAAATTTAACCTTGCAGAGTGTTGATGTCATCATGATGGCATGTTGATGTCACTATATGGCCAACCCTCTAAGCCCCCTCCTTGCCTTGATTTTCCCTAAATGAACATTTTTTTCTTTTTGGCATAACTTGGGCATACGGTGTCGAAATCGGGGAAACAAGATATTGTCGAAAAGCAGGTTTCGTGAACTTTCCAATGGTCCATGTCTCATTATCATTTTTTTCTATTGGTTCTTGTTATTCTCAGTCAAAGTTAGATATTCATTTTATGCTTTTGAGCTTGTAACTTTTTGCTTGTAACTTTGATTTTTGCGATTCAAGTGGCATTGGAAAGGTATTTCAAAGCTCTTCAAATATATTTATGCACTTTTTCCAGAATCTGTCCCAAGTACATTTTATTTAGTATTTTTTTTTTCACAATTTAGTCAATTACTTGGACATCTTGGCACCTGGAAAGGATTTGTTTGCATGAGATGACAAATTTTGATCTACTTTATCAGACATGAGGGTTTTAGTCTTTGATTTTTTCATTTCAGTGAGTATCATGGGAGTTTTTGTTCATCCTTCTATGATCAATTTGGACAAGGATAACTATGAGTCTTGGTGAAATGGCATCCTGACACATCTAAGGTGGCTTGATATTTTTCCTCATTTGTATGGAATCATACCTACACCAGACACATCAGGGATTTTATCAGCATGGGGCATTGTTAGAGTTCATATTATAGAGGTTATATGTTCTAGTGTTGATCTTGACACTATGTATGTTGTATTGAATGTCCCCACATACTTTGCACACACCTTCAAGGAAGATTCGTGGAGACCCTCATATCTCTCCATACCTAGAGGATCTTGCTACAAATTGTCTCATCCCTCTTGCATATACAAATTCCATACGCTTTGATGATGATACTTTAGAGGAGCTTGAGTATATCATTGGTCTTGCATGTTCTAATGGGTCAAATACCTATCTTCATGTTCCCACTCTTCAGTTTGAGACTACATCATTATATTTGTTTGTTCCTAATCAGCTTGGCATCACCACATCTTTGGCCCTTATTGATTTAGTGTAGTAGAACATACATCTTTTAGACATAGCTACTTGGGATTTGTATCTCGTAGACATATCATCCTTGTTTGTGGAGTCCTATATTGCAGATTTGGAGGATTAATTTGAGCAAATTCATCTCCTCTTTGTTGACAACCACATCACCATTGTTGGCATACCATATTTATCACCTTTGCAGCTTGTTCTATATCAGTCTTCACAGGATTTTGGATCAACATCATCACTTTTTGACATGTGGATAAGTGAGCAGTTTTTAGAGGAACACATCATTTGGATTTGGATTTCGACATCACCCATTATTTTGGATTAGCTTCTCCAATCACTAGTGGATCTATTTCTTCCTAAGGGGAAAAATGTTGTTTTCAGGCAATGGATCATATTTTGTCTTCATACATTCATCATTGGCATGAGAGCTCTTTCATTATGGGGGGGATTCATATCTTCATTTTCTATCTCCTATCGGGGGGACATCTATTGTACTTGCATGATAGAAGTAGTCCTTGGGGGGTCACATTGAGTCCTCCTATCCTTCTTTCGCTAGTGCAATCATTTCTTTTATCTCCTTTTGGAGAGGATTTTTTCCCATGTGGTTTTCTCCTTTTCTACAGTTATGAGAGATTTCAATTTCTTGTTCATGGGTACCTCATCAAGCCTAGTAGTCAAGACCCATTATGCATTCATTTAGCTTCCTTTATTAGTAGTTTAGTTTCTCCGTAATTTGATCTTAAGGGGGGGTGTTGGAGTAAATAAGTCATTATCTAATAATTAATTAATCATCAATTAATTATTAGAGGCTTTTTTACTTTAGTTCACTTAAGCTAAACTTAGGAGTAGATTCCTAATATTTAGTTTGATTCTTATTATTAGATTGTACTAAATTTAGGACAAGTTGTCTCATTGCATGAGAATACAATACTTGTCTCTATCTTGTCAAATCTACATGTAGGGTTTGCTTGTGCATTGCTTATATAAGCATGCACATTCTTTTGTAATATTAATCTAGGTAACATGGTTTAATCCAGGTTATTTGCATCAATACAATTCTCAGGTTATTGAGTACAATCTCACTTGATGATCTTCTCTATTGTGATAGCTAATTACTTGTAGGCATTTCATAGGAGTTGTGGATTGAATCAGCCAATTCTAATAGTTACCATCCACCGATGCTCATGGTGCTCATGGAGTGTTGGGATGTAGATACCTCCTCCTTCCACCTACCATTAGGAGAGATGACCATAATGTTTGAGGATGTGTATTGGATCACCGGATTACCCATCTATAGATCATAGGTGGCCTATGACAAGGTGAGGACAACACAAGAGGTCCTAGAGGGCCAACATTATTATGTTAGGAAAATAGAGCCCAAGGATACCATTGTCCACATCTATATGTGGTGGTTGGATCAAGGGAAAGTGGCCATCTCACTTGTCTAAAGAGTGATGGTCATTATAGTTTCCCTCTAAATTATGATGGATGGGTGAGGATATCACCTATATGGGGGCCTCGCCCATTGCATTTGAGTGATGGAGGATCACCACACTGTCTTTGCTTGGAGTCAAAGTGTGCTTTTTCATTTGTACCATGACCTTGGGAGTTACATCCATTATGAGTTTTTTAGTCTCACGACTTGCACACTTCTACAAGAGTGGGTGTTCACACACATCACATGCTCTCGACTAGTCAGGTTTCCCTAAGGTGTAGCACTTGGTACACTGATGGCACACATGTACCCATTGGATCATAATTGGAGATATGGAGAGCTTAGCTTTTGTTACTATAGTTTGATTCTTTGTAGTCACAGGATGTGAGATGGTAACCTTATAGGGGGATGGTTTGTCCCACAAATAGGTGGCAACTGCAACATATATAGTATTTTTGTCTCCTAGTGGGGCAATTGTGCCATATTATAGTCATGTATATTGGCATTGGGTCACTCGATAGTTCATGTAGGTGCAGAAAATCTCATTGACTCCTCCTACCTACATTCAATTGGTGAGGAGTTCCACCTAGGTAAGAAATCATCTTCTTCTAACCATTATGTATATTGCTTTTATCAATGACAAGTTAGATAACGAAGATCAACCTTTTGTCCTTATGATTGACAATGTCAAAGTTGCCCACAATTTGAGAGCATGGTACGCGAGGACTGACCCTACCTTGATTTTCTTGACACATGCCCCCATGTGCAATGTCGGTGAATAGGGGTAGGGAGGAGAGGGTCACAGTGGTGATAGTGGCAAGGAGGGTGAGCCAGTAGCGAGTGAAATAACTGAGAAGCTGAGATTATGGCAGAGAGTGTCATTCTCTCCATGTGCAATCCTAGTCTCATTGATGCCACCTTTGGTAGTGGTCATCCCTCCTATAGTAGTAGAAGTAGGACTAGGTCCTAGCATTGCACCCCCATGATCCACATTGGCAAGATGGGAACCTAGGTATGAGAGTGATTCATGTTATTTCCTTTCAGTACTGTTCATTTTATTTTATCTCATACATATATGCAATTTTTTTTATACGATCTAGTACTGATAGCATCTACTTCTTTGTGGTTGCATTCAACACATAGGAGTGGATCACCTTCATTAGTCAATTTTTTTCTAAGGCTGCCCAGTCGTGCCTATCTAGGGGAGCATCCTAGATGCATATAGGTTAGTATCAGTGGGGAAACATGCCCATCTTTTTGAGCTTGTTGTGGTTCTCGGGATTGCTTATGAGGAGGAACACGTCAAGATTGTACAGGGGCCACTAACCTCACCACAATGACCAAGCAATGAGATCAACACTTGGTGGAACTCCACATTGCACTAGTCGAGCAAGATCAGGCAAGGAAATAGGCAAAGAGTGACATAGCAGCATGTGATGCCTTGCAAATCTAGCTCGATGACTTTAGTAGGTAGGTAGAGGTAGTGAGGTTGGGTGTGGATCCCTAGGTGCAACAACTTCAAAAGTAGTTGTGGAAAGCCTTTGAGTGGGAGGTCTAATTGTGAGAGGAGGTCGTTGAGTTGCAAGGGTAGGTTTGAGGACTACAAAGCAGTATTTCCATATCGTGGTCACACCAGTCATGATTTATGACATTAGGGTGGGTGCAAAAATTTGGGGGGCCAAAAAGTGGCCAATTTTTTTAAAAAAAATTGAAAGGCTATAACACGAGCGCATTACAACGCACTCACATTATGGCTAGGTGTGACTGAGCCTAAGGCTTGATCACATCAAGCCTATAGTGCAAGTATGTTATAGTCTATTATAACCAAAAAAAAGAAAATCAAATTCATTTCATTTTGAACTGTCATATTTTCTTAGCTTGAGGCCAGCAAACCCTATCATTGCACACTCTTGCCCTCCCTTTTGGAAAAATCTAGTTAACCTTATTTTTCTAATTCATTTCTCTTGATACACTCTTTTTATGCTTTATTTTATGTGATTATATTTGGACCATTCTTCAAGGTGTAATTATGTATAATATTATATTTGTAAATCCTACAGGATGTTGGCAAAGTTGAACAAGGATTATGCCAGGCTAATGGAACTCTTTCCAAGCAAGATGTGCAAACTGCACCACCAACACTTGATCTATTAGGGGAACTTTGGAGCCTAGTTTCTATTGAAGGTCCTCCTGCTCCAGTTTTCTCGACCCCTTTAAGCTCATTGTTATCTTTAGAGGGTCCTCCTAAAGATTCAAATCCTTTAGCCCTAGCAATTCTTGGGGAACAACCAAGTTCAATATAGGTAAATAATATGTTGGAAATTTTGTGCATCGATAAACATGGATGTAGATGATGAATAAATCTACATTTTATGCTTTGAGATGTCTCCATTTGCTTGGATATTTATTGTTTGGACATTACAATTTGACCCCAATCAAGTGCGTAACACCTCCGCCAACTTCATACGTAGGAATCCATAAGGGACGACAGTGTGCCGCGTAGACGTTTGCGCATCACACATTCGTCCCTGAAAAATATTCGCTCACCGATACATAGGAAAAATGCCAAGTGGATGGAAGCCAGGTGGGTGATGTGGAATTTCACAATCGGATTTAATTTTCTAAGGTGAGGGTATGTGAAAGGAGAATTTTCTTAAGGGGTGCAAATTCACTCCTATACATTTTTCCTCCACTTTAGCGAGCATGAGTATCAATGTGTTTGGTGAAGTAGATCGAAGAGTTATAAATGTATACCTAAACCATCGAGGAAGTAGACCATGACTTGGAAAAATTGAAAGCACTGGGTAGGGAAAGGACTCCATAGGTACTCTCTCCTAAGGAGTTTCAAAAAAAAGAACTCCATAGCTCCGTAGAACTATGAAGTTGCACAAAGTGCACCAAAGGCCCTCAGACCAATGATGGAAAAATCCCGTAGGATGTAAGTGTCTCACAGGCCCGCAAACCTACAAGAAGGCAACCCCCAAGTTCTCTCTCATGTAGCAAGCCTAGTGTAAAGGGACTCTGCAGAGTCGAACTAGAAAGTTGCTTCACAGGTGCACCTGCAAAGCAACATGTTAATCTCAGATAAAACATGTCAAGAAACAAAAAGTAGCCACACAAGCAAACAAGCAGATAGTCAACAAATTTAAAGGCTTTCAAAGGGCTCCCTCAGGAATGCTTCAAAAGGAGAGGGGTCCACTCAAGGGATGTGTTGTTTGAAAGTGCAAAAGAGACATTTTTTTCTCAAATCAATTCATCATCAAGAAATCCTTTCAAAAGATGTTCACTTCATCAAGGAATTAGAAAAGAAGAAAAATCCCCCTTGT
The DNA here is from genome assembly GCA_007258455.2 of Sequoia sempervirens. Classification (NCBI taxonomy): domain Eukaryota; kingdom Viridiplantae; phylum Streptophyta; class Pinopsida; order Cupressales; family Cupressaceae; genus Sequoia; species Sequoia sempervirens. The sequence continues at coordinate 22,842 of VDFB02028730.1, forward strand.
GAGAATAAGGTCAAGGCTTTTCCCATAGGAAAAGATACTCCCACCTCAAAGGAAATTTCTTCAAGTCCTTCCTTTGCGAACCCATGATGGAGGAAACATGTTTCGTTAGAGGTCCAAGTTGAGAATGTGATTTTTGAAAAAAGGTTTGCAAAGGATTTTTGAGAAAAGATTCATTGGAAACGAATGTGTTTTCTGAAAATCAAAGCATTGTGCAAGTGATGTTGTCGCACATACAAGGGACAACTCAAGAAAAGAAGAGAGAAAGATAAAAGAGTGAAAGAGAAGTAGCAACGTCACGAACAAGGGACACAAGGATGATTTGATATTTCAGGGTCAGAGTGCTCATAAATATATATAAGTATTGTAGTAGTATATAAATGAACTTTCATCAACCCCCTACTATATCAAACCATGTGAAGAATGCATAAGAAGAAAAAGTAAAAATTAAAAAATGGGTCAACATGGAAGAGAAGCCTAAATGCCCCCAACACTTTATATCATCCCGAATTTGTTGAAAATCAAAATACATAATAGAGGAAGTTTACGACACATAATCACTCTTGTATCCAAGCACCAACAAGGGTGACAAGGGTCATCTAGGAACACCTAACACAAGCACAGGGGAACACATCACAACACACACTCCTAATCTATAGGTAAAGAAGAGGCCTCACCCTAACACTCATTGACCAAGAGCCTGCCATCTTCCCAATCTAGATCATTGTAAGGGAAAGGTGAATGAGCCTGCAGTGGTGGAATATTAAGGGGAGGAGCTTTCGACCCTCCCGCAACAAGGGCTAAGGAAGAAGTCCTGACAAGGACTTCTCTGCTTAGCTCTTATGGAGCTATGGTCAAGGATTTTGTGAAGATCGTCGACAAGGCCAAGACCTTGTCCAAAGAGTTGAACATGCACTTTACAAGAGTGCCATGTGGTACCTCAATGGACAGGGACGACGATGCTTGAGAATCATTGCTAGAATCACCGAGTGACTCGAGAGTGGTGATAAACTCAGAGGAAGCCAAAACTTTCTCTATCACTAGAATGAAACAAGCTAGCATAAGACCACCCTTTGATGAAGGTGGACTCCTCTTACGCCCCCCATTACTGGAAGGGCCAACCTCTACCTTCCACTTTTTTGGGGGATGTGAACTCCCCACAGATTAGGCAAGAGGCACAAAGGAGGAGGAGAAAACCACAATGGACACCATGGGGGTATTTTCCATGTCCATGGGTTTTGGGAATGGAAAGATGTCTAGAAGGGACATCAAAAGGGGTGTCTCGACCGAAGGAGCGATAAACACCTGCACCTTTTAGAGGTCAGATACACTTGCACTTACAATGAGAGTTGGAAGCAAGACTAGATTCAATTAAACGAAAACAAAGGGGAGGAGAGAGGACGACGCGACAAGAGGCCTTGATACAGATGAATTCAACTCCTCTTCCTTTCTCTATAAAGCGGCCTACTCAATCGCCAAATCCTTTCACTGGCAGTTGTGTTCACACACAGGAGGTTTCTATGACTCTTTGAGCTAGAGGATGGGAGCTGCGAAGGGACAAAAGGATCTTTCTTAGACATAGGAGTGTCCATCACAACCATCTCCAGCAGAGGGTCAAACTCCTAAATGGGAGAAGGAGGAAGAGGTTGAGAGACAATGGGGGGAGTTGGCTCTAGCACCTCAGAAATAGGCCTCTTCCTATTCACTGCTTTAGGAGTAGGAGCGATGGAAGGCCACAAAGGCTGAGACATAGAGGATTTCCCATGGGGACCATTCCTTCTACCATATTGAATGGGCGTAGTCTCCTTGGGAAAAACAAGAAGTTCAAATGGAGGACGCTTGGGCTTTTGCCAAGTAGGCACCATAGGGTTCTCTCACAAACACAGAGTAGAATTTGATGATTCCACGATGGGGAGAGAGGAAGTGTCAAGCTAGACAACGAAAGAGGAGGAAGAGGAACCTCAAGAATGCTTTTCTTCTTCCCTTCTACATGCCAAGGTGGCATCACTGTCAACTTTTAAACGCGCCATATGCAAAACTGCATAAGTGATGGAGGTATCTCACTCTAGGCGTTAAGTGCCTTTTCTTGTACTCCTCATAGGTTTGATACAAGAGGTTCTTCCTAGGTAGAAGTAGACCAATGGGTGTAGGCTAGAAGTGATCTAAGGAATAGCTACCACATGCAACTAGCAGTTTATAGCCAGTTTCATGGATCACATGCACTGAACCCTCATGAATAAAATTCAAACATTTATGCACAACCAAGGGATACCCAACTTCACTCTAAAGAGTTGGGACCCCGATATTATGTCAAACAATAGGTCTACAGACTTAGTTCCGACAAGGACTAACAAAATGATGCTACCAAAGGGAGGTATGAAAATTCTATTATGTGTACGAATGGTGCTCATAGGTGTGTCGTACCCATCTTTATGTAGGAAGTTAATTAACATGATCTCCTCAGTTATAATATTCACCTAAGATGTCAGGTCAACAAGAACACCTGCTACAGTGTTCTCAATGATTCATGCAAGGATATAAAGAGGAGATGGTTCTCTATTAAAGCTCATCAGTAGGTCCTACGAGGTGAAGGTTATACCTAGACCACTACTCGTCTCGTAGGATATGTAGAGGGGATAGGCAGATGCAAGAAGGAATCCATCATGTACACTAAATAATACTTTCACAAAGCCCCCCAAAGGTTTGAAGTAGGATAGTGACACAGTTAAGGCTTCATTCTGTAATGCTTACGAAACCTTTCGACTATGCCTACTAGGGGCCGCAGGTTGGGCTATAAGGCGAAACGCCTCACTACACTCACACCTACAACTCTCCTAGAATGTGTGGAAATGACCCTTCAGCACTGCTAAATAGAACCAAAATGGTTCACATCAAGTTCACTAAAAATGTAAGAGAGGGGGACCAACCATGTCAAGGCTCCAAATCACAAAGAGTTGAGAGCGAAGGGTTTCCCTAATTTACCTCACTTGAAAAGGATGGGGATCAAGAATGAAGAGAACTATGTAGTACTTCCATCACTTTGCAGACCCAAAATTTTGATTGAGGCTAGACAAGCTAGTTTTTGGAGTCAGTATTGCACCTTAGACAACTCTCTATTTGAGGATAGCAGTGTAGTTCTGGGACGATAGCACAATAGGCTAGCATCTCTCTGGCGCGCTAGTGTTTGTAGGACCATAAAATGTAAGACAGTAAAAAAACACCAAAAACCTACTAAACTGCCTAGCTAGTTGATTTTGATGGGAAAAATAGAATGATAAAATACAAGAAGTAGATGCAGAGATAATAAAGCAAGTAAATAAATGTTGGGGTGACAAAGATTATCTCACAAAAGTGCCAGTTCACTAGCTAGCGCAATGCATGCATCACTTGGACATAAACAAGAAGGGGGAAATTGTTCGGGCTATATAGGGGCATGCCTCAGTTAGAACCCCACTTTGGTGTTTCCACCTCCACAGACAGCGAAAAAGCAACAAAGTAGAATATGTGATGAAGAAAGTAGAATGAAAGATTGCTAAACACTACAAAACAATACTTTTCTACTCTATCAAATCATAAAGGAGAGGAGTGAAGTGTTACCAGCTCCACCCAAAGGCTCACTAGCCAATGAAGGGAGAATGCAAGGTATGGACTTGGTAAAGTCACCACAGTCATGGCAGTGATGAAGGGAAGTCTCACAAGGCTCCAAGCCCACAACTTCTATGGCTTCCTCACACTTGCAATGTGGAGTTCATGGAGTGCCAATGCTACTACAATGCTCACAATGAAGTGCTAGAATGCTACTTGAGAATGTGAAGAAGCTGAATGAATTTCTAAGAAGATGTGAAAAGAGATGGAATGAATGAATGTAGAGTGTTTTTGAAGGTGGGATGAGAAGAACCTATCATTTTCAGGTCGGTTGGTTGAAGAGGGATGCTACAATTTGACCCCAATTAGGTGCATAATGCCTCTTCCAACTTCAAACACAAGAATCCGTCAAGGATGGTAGTGCGTTGCGTAGATGTTTGTGTGTCCTACATTCATCCCCGACAAATATTCTCTCGCCGACACACAGGACAAACACTAAGTGGATAGAAGATAGGTGGGTGATGTGGAATTTCACCTTCAAATATGATTTTCTAAGGTGAGGGTATGTGAAAGGGGAATTCACTTAAGGGGTGCAAATTCACTCCTATACACAAACCAACAAGATATTTCTATTACTGAATTAAATTTGTGCTCAAAGAAATAGAATATTTTTGTTAGCAATTCAGAAATATTTTCAAACCAAAAAAATATTTTCATTGGTGAATTAAAAAAAAATCAAATGAAGAAAAAAACCATTGATGAATTAAACATAATCTCAAACCAATAGAAAAATTCATTAGCAAAATAAACTGGTATGCCAATAATAAATCATAGCGTGGGTGGCAAAAATATCAAATTCTACATATTGTTTTATTAGGAAGCAAATGTTTGAAGCACTAGACATCTAATTCAAACCTTTGGAAGAACACTAGAACCGTTAGATTTCCAAAAATTAATGGTTGATATTTTATTACTGATTCAAATGCGCTATCAAAGTTTGAAGCCTTCAGAATAAGCCACATCTATAGGGAGGGGAATGATGTGGATGATGGTCTGGCCAAAGTGGAAATAGAAAGAGCTCAAACACGTGATGATGAACAGGTCGGTACCATATGTGAATAAAGAGATAAGCCTCATAAATAGAAGGCACATGACAACTACACCCTAAGTACAACTGTGAAGTTTTTGACATCAGAAATGACTGGGGTTGAAATTGACAATTAATTCATGGCATGGATGCCTATGAATGAATGCTGGAGGAGGCGGCCAAATCTTAGAGAGAATTTTAGAGGATCTCATGGCAATCATCAGACAATTCACTACATGAGGTTTTCATCATGATGGTGTAAGGAAAGCTTGTTGAAATAGGCATAAGGTGGTAGCATTGTATCCAACCTTTTTGTTGGCTCTTAATACTTCACGCGTTCGAGTGCTATGGATATGTCGTTATTCTTGAACATAACCAAGCAACAACAAGCCTTTCATGGAGAAATTACTGATAAGAGGCTGAAAGGAATTGTGGTGTCCTCACACGCACTTGTGCTCCTCACAGTTAAAAATATCTTGGGCCAGGAATTTATGTTTTCCCATCAAAGGTTTAGGGTTAACACTGATATCACAACAATGTTTTTGGTGATGCTCCTCTACATGGGAGTTTCAAAAGCCAAATGGAATAAGCTTTGTCAGATGGTGTTTGTAAATTAATTTCTAGGAGAATTGGATGAAGCTCTAGATAATGTGGACATGAACCCGCTAATTCTGATGCCACATATGTCTCTGCGAAATGGGTTGGAGGTGCCAAAATTCATAATTTTGTGGTCATTGAAGGTAGTGGAACTTGAGAAAAGGTGGGGAGAAATCGAGAGAAGCATCACTTTCTTGATGCGTGCAACAGACATGGCCATAAACTGACCGGATGGGTGGGTGCAAGAGTACATGAAGGCATAAGGTCTGGAGGGGAATGTGTGGGCGACATATGACGAAGACTGGGAGTCTATGGTCTGTCCATGGTCAGTATGACCAATCTGAAAATAAATTGTTGATGAAAATCAGGGGTTGGGATAGAAGGTCATGAAGTAAGTCCAAGGAAATTATTGATGGCTAGATACTAATAATCCAAACAATGTACAAATTTTATTTTGATCAATACAGGGTGATGTGCCATATAGCAACTATTTAACTATAAAAAAAAGTTTTCAAACCAAAAAATTTATTTCCATTGGTGAATTATTTTTATTGGTTCCTTGCAAGCCCACCAGATTAAAATAATAAAATTAAGACATACTGAATATGATTTCATTAATCCAGTGATCAATTGAAACAAGATTTGTAATGATTTCATATCATTTGAGTGGTGATTTTAACAGCTTGCCAGCTTGAGGTACAATTTTCATGTAGCCAAACATCAATGTAGAAGAACTTGGAAAAGTGTTGGGATTTACAATCAAATAATTTGTAAACATCCACATTGACCTAGAAAAGCTTGCTAGTGATTATGAAGCAGTGGATGAAAGGGATAAAAATTCTTTCATAAATAAAATAGTTCAGGATAACATACAAGTTAGAAACAAATTGAAAGGTAATCATAAGCCTCCTTATGATTTTGATATTTTTAGACCATGGGTTCAGGATACTATTTCCATGCTAGCATTTTTCCTTGGACTAGATAGTAATTGGGAAGTGGGTGAAATCCTCCTTGAAATGGTATATAATATCCATTTTTCTTTTCCATCTCAACCTGTCAAATATAACTTTATTGAGCACATTGTAGAATCCATGCATGAACAATTTTTAATGATTAACTGAGGTGCACAATCAAAGACCACTAAGAAATTTAGGTTCACATCCTACTTGTGCTATTTTTTTCTATTCAAATTTAGTGGAATGTTTTAGACCAACAAGCTTTAGATTCAACCCTATAGTAATTCCAAGGAAAATAAAATGGCTCTAGTATATGAATGGACCACTGAGATAAGGATGCATGATTCTCCAAGGAACTATAATAATTTTGTAGACTACTTTTTGGCTCCATTGCATCAAGCAATTACAAATACTACAATGCCTAGATTACCAATGCCATGTAGAAATTGAATTCAACTAGGAAAAGAAATATAATTGGTTGATTGGCACTTAATGGAAGAATATATTTGGCTAAGATTTTATGGATTGGGAGTAGAGCCATACAAACTTCCAATACATGTGAAAGAAAGGGTTTTTGCATTGAAATATGTAAGGTAGATGCAGAGTACTGATGAACTACACTTTGTCGGTCAGCAAAAGAAGACCTTATTTCCTTCTTTACCATTTTCATGTGGAGGTTTCACATTCGAGAGAAAATAATTTAGTGTGGCACACAATCTTTTGAATTTTTTTAATTTTGATGTTGTCTGTCACTGGCAGTATGATCCATGTGACACCATTAAATCAATGATTGTGGCCACCAATAGGAATACTACAAGTAGAATTCAACATCAAAGTAAACCCTTGCTTGAAAACTTGAGAAACAAGGATTCTTGGGATGAGGTCAAAATATAAATGGAGAAACGTGCTACTAAGAAAGATATTTCTTTTGAATAATTATCAACAAAAATTATGGAATTGCATTGAAAGACAATCAGGAGGTACAACAATTTTTATGAAAAAAGTGATAAACCATCTAGTAGAGTAAAAATGCCAGATTCTCTAGATAAGGAAGTTAGAGATAAAAATTGTTCAATATAAAAAATTATTGCCTTTTGGTTTATGACGAAGGAGCTAAGTGAACCAAGAACTCTTGTAAACTTTGGAGATAACGAAGAAGATTGTGAGTTTAGCAAATTATGGAATATAGAGCATCCCAATGATCATGAAGATCAAGAAACCGATGATGAATCTAATGATCATAGGAAGAACAAAGCTATGTCAAACCTGGTTTAAGTGAGGCCACAAAAGAAGCATATACTTTAGGAGAGCCATAGCTAAAAATGGGTTATGAAGGTGGTGGTTTGGGTCCCAAGGACAAGGCATTTATATGATGTGAGACCATAGAAAACTTGTTAGAGCTTCAAATCTTAATCCTCAAGGTCAGATACAATCATAATTTAGGCATGCCCATGGTGGAGAACTTAGTGCAAGCGCCACTAGTGCGATGATATGGGAAACAATACTATTAGTGGTCAACATATGCTACAACAAAAAATTACACACAAGAGGACAACAATACAAGATACCACACAAACACCAAGTGATCAAGGAATAAAAGAGGCAAAGGGTTTTGACAGGTCAAAGTTCAACAAAAACTACCATTTGCACCACAAAGGAGTTATTTCTAGGCACTCCTAGTCCCACAGTTAGTGTGGCTGCAACAACATTAGCAACTACAAGCACTCCTATTCCTTCAACATTCAAGCATTCCATTGTTATTTGTAATGTATTTCGTTATGTGACTAAAACTTGATACACTCCATAACCAAATACATTGCAAATAACAAATTAATTCTCATATAATTGCTAAATAAATGGAATATTTTAAGAAGCTAGCTACTCCTTGACAACACTCAACATTTAGAGCATGAGAATGGAAGAACTTAACATAAAATAATAACAATTGCAGTTCATTTTGAATGTTTGTTCACTAATTTTCTATTGAACGACCAAGAAGAATTATCATGAATACACATCAAAGATCAATGCCTTAACCTAGGAAATAAAGTCAAACTCAACACAGACATAACTCGACAATAGATTAATACATAGCATCATAAAGCTTTGAAAACACTGCATTACAGTATCACATTCATTATATCCCAAACCATGACTTCTTATAAAATCTTGATACTCAATTTACATGATCCTATAGCTTCATCCAAGCATTTTCATTAATTATTTGAATTAAAAACAAGGAAAAAACCACACATTCATTGGAAATCAATGAAGACTAACAAAACAACCATTAATCATTTTATTAATAATTCATGAAATAAGTACAATAGGAGAGAAATGGCCTTGAATTTGCACCATTTTCTATTCAATTTCTAGTACTATCAAAAATTATATATGCATATTGACAGGATCAAAACCTAAGAAAAACCTCTAAAATGTTCTTTGTATTCTCATTACAAAAATTCTCTTTGTGATCAATCAACAACCAACTTGTACATCTAGCCTTGAATTCCTTCTTATAGAAATTAAGGAGCAAACAAGCTTGCGCCAGAATGTACACATGTCTTATTCCTATTGGACCGTTACAATGAATATTCCCTTTTATAGTTATATTTGCAATTCAAATGGAGGGAAATATCATATGAGACAAAAACTATTTACATTTGTCGATGAAGATCTTGTCTCGCCTTCCAAAAGGAACCTTTCATTTGTTGTAGAAATATACCCACGTGCTTTCAAAATTTGTTCCAGGTACACCACGCTTGAAAGGAGAAAAGCATAAAGTGAGAAGAGAAAAGAAAATTTACCTCCACATCTGTATCCTTGTCAACAAATTCAAATTGGAGAGAATACAATATTTTTTCATTACTTTATCAAAGGCCTAATCTGTACTGGTTCCAGTCCATGTATTGTATTCTCCCATCTTTTATTCACCATTTTTTGTAAACCAAAAGAGAAAAATTATAGTGACCATCCCACAATAGTAGCTTAGTCCTCAAGGACATCAAGATATTTGTCCTTCCATGATGGGAATTCCTCTTCTAAGGGCCAATTGAATGAAATAACACTATTAGCCTTTAGCCTATATAAAGCATATATTGTGACAACTTGATTTGCTTCTTTATCAAACTCCTATAAGGAAATTTCTGCTTGAGTAATCATGTCCATGTTATTCTTCATCATTCTCATATTAGTTCCCTCAAAAATCAAGGCTACTTGCTTTGCAATCAAATCATGTACTTGCATTCTCCAATCCTACAAATCTATTTAATTTCACCATTCTCCTTCAAGATGTCAGGAAGGAGACCCAGATTCATCTCATCAAAGTTCTTAACCAACTCCCTTATTTAGCCTCCAAAGGCTCAAGCTTTCCCTGGAATTCATGAATTCCATTTACTGTTTTAAGTGTAGGTTGGATATTATCGAGCTTATTCACATTATGTTTGGCTCCCATAGCCATTAGCCTCAAATCTTGTAATCTAGGAATCCATTTTTCAATGAGTGGGATTGCCACTTCTTTATCTCTATCAAAATTCCTTGTAGCATCAACCATAGAGGAATAATTGGCATGGATGCTAATTAATCTCTTATCAAACACCCTTTTTAAATACTTTAATATTGTATTCACAATCTTTAAATTGCTAACTAGGATCATTCTTTCATGTTGGTCACATTTTTCTTCATATTCCTTTAGCTTCTCAAGCAACTCTTCTCTGCTAATTTCCTCTGCTTGTTGTGCACCTAATGTGCCTGGTTCTTCAACTGATATGGGCACATTTCCCATATTATATGGAACAATTACCATTGAAACATCTGTAGAAGGAGCGGGAGGTATTTGTACTTGTGGTGAAGTAGGAGACTCATAACCTATTTGAGTTGGCCCACTGGATTGCATATTTTGCATCTTCTCTTTTAGTAGTGTCATTTCAATTTGTAGCTCCATTGTTTGTTGTTGGCTCTTGCCACATTGAATTAACAAATCATTGTACACTTTCTTGAAATTTTCCTTTTTTGTTATCATTGATTCTACTGTTGCCTTTGTAAATTATGCAACATTCACTGACATAGTGGAAAATTCAATAGCAGAGTTATCAGATACCCTCTTTATGATCAAGCCCCCTCTATAGTCTGTAGAAGGTTTTGCAACTTTTGGATTTTTAGTATTAGGGGCTAGAGCCTAGATAGCTAATGTATCCCACTACTCACTAAATGTAGATCCTTGTAGTGCAATTTTTTCTTCCTCAAAATTATATAGAGGCTTATCATACCCCTTTACTAGCTAGGTCCCATTATGGTAGTAGGAGAATACCACTTTTTCTCACCAACTCTCTGCCCTCTTGTGTAGTTATTCCCTGGAAGCTTTCTTTCATAAATTTTATGACTTGGGCTTTTATGACTGCATCAGGGAATTCTTGGTGGAGGCTACTCTTCTTTCCAATGTTATTAACATATTCATCTTTCTTTGCTCTCCAAGAAAATTCTAAGAAGGCAAGAGACTAGACAAATGAGTCATCATCCATGAATTGTTTACAAGCTTCCTCTTGGACATAATCTATGTTATTCATGCCTGTGAGATCTAATTTTCTCAATCTAAGGCCCAATTATTGAGGTACAATATCCCTAGGGGGAGAAGGCATGCCTTTTTGCATCTCTTCTTCAGTGACCAATGTCTCATCATCAAAATTTTCGCCATAATCCACCAGGCTATTAGATTAAACCTTTTGTCTTTTGGGAGGTGGTTGTCTTGGTGGTGATGATTTCCTTGGCAATGAATCAATTTCCACAATCACAGGACTAGTAGACATAGGAGGAGATGGCGGTGGCATTCGATGCACCGGTGAAGGGATTCTTTGTTCCTCTTGTTGAGAAGAGGTTGGCGCTGCCTGTTTATTCTCCTTCACCTTGTCTTTCCTCCTTTTGAAAACAATTACTTTCTTTTGGGGGTTAAGAGGCTAGTATTTCTTCCATCACAAGGGTTTCCCCCTCACCTTGTTCCTCTATTAAAACAACCTCCCCCTTGTCCATGATTAATCTTTCACCTTTCAAATTCCTAGCCACTGTCTCAAAATTTTGGAAAACATATTCAACTATTTGTATTACATCTTTACTCTCCTCAAGAGCTGTAAATTATGGATTCTTTGCTCTTATTTCCTTTTCCAATTTATTGAAGGAAATAAACTTCATCTTGCAATTAGAAGTAAAAAATATTCCTTATTACATCCTTTGAGAAATAGAAATTATGGATGAATTTGGAGCTTCGAATTCTTGCCTTCGACAACACCATAAATCCCTCAGGATCATGGTTTCTTGCTCTTACCCTCTTCATTTCCAAGGGCTTGAGTACATCATTAATTTTTTTCCATCCTCCTTTTATCATGAAAAAATTAGAGAAACATTTCTACGCAATGAAAAAGGTTCCCTTACCCCGATCCTTCAAATGATTGTTCTCCTCATCACCTAATTGCCACATTACTTCTAGGAAACCAACTCTTTCTGGCACATCCCTTGGAAACAAAGACTTGTCTCATACACCCTCAAGATTGTGTAACTTAGGTAAGGGATCACATCCCCCCAATTTTTCTCAATTTTTAAATGTTTCCTTCTGTCCTTGGGCCTCAAAAAGTCATGCAAAGCTACATGAATTCTTGGCATGTTCATAATCAATACCCTTCTTAGATTTGAAGCAAAAACATTTTCAAACACCACATAACTAGATTTACTACAATTCTTGTCAAGGAATGTGTTCCAACATTGGAAAATTATATCTATATCACCTTCCTTTTTCTCCAAAGTCATATCCTTACCAAAATATGCGGCTCCCTTGAACAAACACATATGCATGAATAAAGAATACCAATAGAACCTCACCCCATATTGGCCTTTCTTCAATGCAACTAGGCCCTCATGAATTTTCTCAGCCAAATATGACCCATAGTCATAAAGTGTGCAACATGTAGGGTGTTGGATGTGTGTAGCCATATACATCTCAACCATGGGCATGCCTATAGTTGGGTTATAACCTATAATTTGACACAAAGAATAGAATGTTCTTTGGAAGTAAGACACAAAATAATTGATTAGGAATAGCTCCTTATTTGATGGGCCCAATATGATCTTTCCTTTTCCTTTGAAATTTATTAAATAATTCTACAACACAGATCTTGAAGGTATGTCTCACTTTCTCATATTCAGCCCTGAGTGCCTTCTCATCAATTTTGATCATATCTTCACTCCACTTGGTCAATTTGAAGACCTCAACAATTTCTTCCCTCATGACCTTCACCATTTTAATTCCATCATATGTTCTTATAGTTCTTGTGATTGGGTCATAGTTCGCTGCGACTTCCTTTAATAGGTTGACATCCATATAGACATTTGGCATTATTAGCTTTCCCATATCCAAATTCTAAGGGTTACCAACAGGGATGCCACAGTTTCAATTACCAAACTAGCAACTAAACTGTGCCCATCCAGTGCATGGAAATGTGGCATCCTTAATGGTATAATGTTTGTCTATGAGACCCTCTATAGTTTGTTTACCTCAAAATAACAACTAACCCTTAGGTTTCTCAGATGTTGAGGGTTTTAATTGGTCAGTTAAATCTTGGACCAAGGGTCTAATTAGAGGTTTCGACCCAGAAGCTTGTTCTTTTAATGTGAATGACTTGACTTTGGGTGCCATAGTTATAGGGTTTACACAAAGTAGGGTTTACTCTTCAGCAAAATATTAGTTTACGACTAGGGTATGGGTTTTATGCACAAAAAAAAGAGACTTAACAAAAATAACATTCGAATTGAATGTCAAACCTTAAAAGAAATGCAACAAACCAAGAAACCTTGATGGTAGACTTTTAGAGAAAGAAAATTCTAAGTAATTTGAAAAGAAAGGTATTGATTTTACTTACTGGTTTATAGTCGCTCTCAAAACCCTAATTATGGTCATTGAATGAGCTTGAAATTTTCAACAAGAACTCTTTAGACGCATTTTGATGGTTTTAAAGCAAATCAATTTAGTAGTTGGGCATCATATCAACCATTAATATTTTCTCACATGAACATAATGACTCATTTTCCTTTATTCTAAATTTTGAATCTCAACTATTGATCTTGCAGTGAGATGGCTTCACCAATGGTCCCGATCGAGTCAAAATAGTTTGAAATTTGACCATCACTAGGTATCACCATTGACCTATCAGAATAGGGCATTTGGAGTTTTTTCCAAGTCACCAGTGAGATCCACTATCCCAGTAAGCCACAAGGAAGGCTGCATTTCATCCTCCCAATCCCCCTGTTGGGATTAACTCATGTGCATCTTACGATAATAGGGTGGCGGGGAGTAGCCTAGATTAAATTTGGCACCCTCAACCTATATGGACTTTACCTTTAAGACCATCTGTCTATGTGTATAAATTTTGGATCTGATGAATAGCTTAGATTAAAAGATCTAATTCACTTCCATTTTCTAAATGGAGTCAAGGTCCTGAAACTAATGTTCAACTTGAGATAAAGTAAAAGAGTCATCTTGATTCTGAGTCTGGTCTTCATTTTCTTCACCGTGCATCTCAAATTCAACATTCATTGTGTCACTATCATTTTTCCCACTACCAATGCCACCAATACTAGCATTTGGAGTGTTGCACAACCCTCTTCTTTCACATATGGACCTCTATATTGTGAGTTCCCTTTTAAAAGGAAATTTTTTGACATTATACGCAGTTTCTTTCACTGTCAAGCAATTTTCCAAATTCTTGTCTAGTTTGTTTCTTATCTTTGATTTCAAAAATGCCATTGAACCAAAAACTCTCTCATCCTCCACCAACCACAATATCGTTGTTTGATATAAATGAACAAGTTTGAAATATTTTGATATTGAACCACACAATACTTCACTTTGACCTAAGTTTGTCCAAGCCTTTGTTATTGATCCTGGTTCAAAGGACTTATCCATGCCCATGGAATCAAACTGGTCCATCATACTTCTTGCAAAATTCTTACATTGTTGTCTAAGATTATCTGCATTTATAATTCCTTCTATTGTCTGCTCATTATATTTTACACTTTTTGAAAAGTGTTCAATCAAGATATTTACTTTATCATGAAAATAGGTTGGGCTATCTCGGTTTACCCAAAATTGAGGATACACAATACCCATGGCTTCAAGTATTTCTTCTCGATGGAATCTATCATAAATCTTTGTGGAAAGACATCTTGCAATTTCCTTCAAATTATCACCAATAGATTCAACAATGTCGTTAAAAGCTTCCTTTCTAGCATGTACTTCTTTGATAGAGCGTATGGATGTCGTACAATGGTACATTGGTATCTGAAATCCGCATACATAGATACATAAGTTCCCACTTGCATTAAACTACAAATAATTATTAGGCTGGTTCAAATTAGTAATTTTCTACAAGATGAAAAAAATTGGGCTTTTAGAAGTTAGATCTAGATATAGATCATCGAGGGTCATGCATGTATGTGTACGTAGTTTAGCATATTCATTAATATACATAGTTTTGTCTTGGGATTTCTTTAGAAGATTTTTCATTTCATCTACCATGGGGAGAAGACTAGCTAAAATCAAGAGTGTCTCTATATCGCTTAACCTATGTAAGAGGCCAGGAACTTTTTCTATTGTGTTGTGATGCTCGTACATTACTCCAATCAAGGGTTGATATTTTGAAAAAACTCGTTGAGCTGGTCCATGTAGGGAGATCCATCCGGTATCATCATCCTTGAGAATATTTTTTCCTATTGTTATTGCCTTTGATTTTTTTTGAAATTATGCAAAATGTTTGGGACTTTGATAGAAGCATAGAGCTCACAGACTAGATTTTCAACTTTTGATACTGTAGGAAACTTGCTTACAATTCTAAATGCTAAATTCATTTTTTGGTCCATGCAGTGAATGCCAAGCATGTATGGTGCACAAGTAGTTTGTAACTTTGTACAAACACCATTCTTGTTACCTTGCATTACTGTAGCTCCATCAACTCCTACACACATGAAATTTTTGACAATATTTGTCAACTCATCTATACCTACAATTTCATTCAAAAATTTCTTGACTAGTACAAATATATTTTGTGATGTTGAGTTGTACTTCATTTTATGAATGCAAAGAAGATGAGCTTGGCATACATGTTGTTTTACAATATACACATGAATACAAAACCAAGAAGTATTATCTACCGTCGTAACTTCATCTAAAGATAATGCAATGAAGTTTGACTCTTTTACTTTCTCCTTTAAATCTTGCTTTTCCACTACAACAAGATAGTTTTCCCATTCACATCTAGTGTTTACTAACCAATGTGGTCCAAGAAAGTGAGGAACACCCCAAAAAGATAATAAGCTAAAATATTTTTGGTAGTCTGTCATAGGACGCCCTTTGGACAAAATATGAAAAAAATACTCATCTGAATAGTTTTTGTCAATTGTGATGCTTCCATTGTTTTTCCAAATTGAGCCTCAATTGTACCTTGACATGCAACAAGCTTCAACATTCTTTTCTTATGCTCTTCATATTCCACAACATACTTAAAATGAAGACATTCTTCCTTTGATTTCCATCATACTATTGATTGTTCCTTTGCATCTATGATTTGTTTTTCATAAACTTTACTAATATGCTTTTTTATAGTGTCAATCTTTAGTTGCAACTTCTTATCTCTTTTACATTTCCAACTACAAAACATACACTTGCATTCTGTTAGAGGTTCATCTTTGTTTGCTTTCTCCACTGGTACAATGAATGGGTACTTTGACACCCAATCAAGGTGAAAATTCCTTGTCATTTCCCACTTGCACCGCACTTTTGATTTTCCTTTTCTTTTTTTGCTACCAACATCATCCAAGTCAATTGTCTAATTCTAGCTAACCAAGGTATCCCTTGGAACATCTTCTATGGTATTTCCATCCTTATTTGACTCATTTAACTCAATGGCAATCTCACCTTGACCTTCTAGTGGCAGTGAGGTATTGTGAATGCCTTCTTCATTAATATTTGGTGGAGTTGATGATGTAGCTCCATCTTGATTTGATGGACTAGAAGCATTTCCAATTCCAAACTAAGATTGTATGGTAACTCATGTTTTGGGCATTTTGATGGCCTCCCAATCCCTTCACCACCCTAAGAAGTCTTACCCTTGTTGCACTTGTTGCTTGACATATTGATCTCTCACTTTGAATAAAAGCTAGAAAAAAATGTCTTCTTGTTTAAGAAGGATAGAGAATATAGATCCCATTCCCTACTCAATATCATCTTGAAGATTAAAGAAATAATGGAAAATAGATAAATAAATCTTATAACACTATGAAGAAATGATCACTCACCTTTAAGTTTACATTTTCACTAACTTTCTATTCGTTAATGCAAGAATGCATGTGTTGTAAGTTTGTAACTTGCCTACGATCAACTTCAAGGTCCCAAGTCCAACTTCTGAATCAAGAGCTCACAATTTTAGAATTGAACAAAATGTGTAAGAATAAATGATAGTTTCAATTGTATTTATATCAATCAATATTTAGAAAATTTCACGAGATTTTTAAATGGTATATTAAAAATTTGGCGAATCTCATGTGATAATGCAATGATACGTTGTAATTTTCAACGAAATTATGGCCCTGCGATTAGCATGGAGGTGTCACAGTAATTTGTGAAATGTGTCCACAAATGTAATTATTTTTTAATTTTATTGGAGAAATGGGTCCTCATAAGCAAATATTTGAAAATTTCAATTGGCGAAATGGGTCCTCACAAGCAACTATTTGAAAATTTCAATTGGCGAAGTGGGTCCTCACAAGCAACTATTTATAAATTTTAATTGGAAAAATGGGTCCTAATACACATTGTTGTTTTAATAGTATTGGTGAATATGTAGGTGATTTATTACATGCTTCTAAGATTCTAGGAGAAAATATTAATCGGTCCATTTAAAACGCATAGTTTATTGTGATGAATTGATTACTTTTTTTTTGGGCGAAAGTGGCAAGCCACTATTATATATTATACATTTAAATAAGATGATACAAAATATGGTTCTGGGGAGCATACCGCCAAGAAAGAACCAGTAAGAAAACCTCTAGTTATAGCTCCAATCGTATAAAGATGACATGCTTACAAATCAAATTTCATCAGTTGTAAAAAATATGTTGATAATTCAAAATTCAACATTTTTCCTAACTAACCCCATACAGTCTCTTCTAGAAAAATTAATTAACCCCAATCAATCTCTTCTATGATCAAAACTAAATATAATTCTACCCCAAAATGTTCATTTTCAACACCCTTACAAAGACCAAGAACTATTTCATTTTACCCCTTTACAAAGCACATAAAACCCTATATGTGTAATATCAAAAACCCATAAATATACTAACATTACTCTTTTCTAGACACCCCATTAACTGAATTTTCATCCATACCCTCTGCCAGCTGTAAATATCTTTCAAAATATCTTCTTCCATTGTTTTCAACACCATGAAACTACATACGGGAAGGCAGACGAGAAGACACTCTTGCATTAGTAGCATTTGGAATCACCCGGTGACAATTCGCAGATTGATCCTAAGCATTTTGAACACGGTTGGAGATCCAAGCTGGTGAGTTTACCCTCAACTATAAATCCAAGTGTAAGCCTTGATTAGTATGGTGCGATACATGATCTCGAAGAAAATATAGATCATAGAATTTATCCTTAATCTCCAATTACATTACTGAACATACATTCCTATGGTTCTTTCTCAAGGCTTGCAGCAGAACATTCTCATTCTTGTACTGGAGTGCAAGCCTAATGGTGTCAAAAATATTCTCAAAACCTTGGCACCTTGCACTAATTTTCTAGGAAATAATCCTCCAATAAACCCATCTCCACTATAAAAGTTGTATTGTTGAATTGCTTAAAGGATGGCGTTATATAACATGAATTGAAACCTAATATATTTCCTAGCAAGGTCCTTAATTTCACTCAAGGAATGAATCAAATCCAATGCATTGGAAAGGAATATAGATATCACCTGAGATGGAAAGAGGAGGCGGCGAGCTCTTGGGCTTGTAACTTCAATGCCCAAAATAATTCAGATGCATTTCTCCACTCTTGCACAGTCCAACCTAAACATTGTTTTCAAAGCATCATGCGTGATGTATTCTTCAATGGGATTTTCCCGCAGCTTGACTAGAAAGTATACTCTATAGTTCCAAGGATGAAGTGCCATTTTCCTAGTGCTTCAACAGAGTATTATGACTGCCAAATTAATGTAGGTGATTACACTACCAACTACCTTCTTCCTGCAAAACTCTTTTGCAAAGAATAATCTAATAACCGCTTTAAAACTGACTTCTGGCTATAGAATGATGTGTTATCATTAAGAAGAAAGGTACAAAGGACTAGGTAATAAAAAAACCCTACTCCCTTAAATGCTAATAAGTGTAGAATGAAAGCTTAAATATTTAGAGGCGATGTTTGCATACCAAAACATAATTAAAATGTACTTGTATGATGCAAAAATATTAAGGAGAATAACGAGAATGAAGTGATGTGACCAAGCTGGAATATTTGGTCAGATGCCAACATCATCATGTGGTATGAAACTTTCCTTTAAGACTAATACGAACACCCTTGTGAGAAACAAGCCATCATTACTGCATATGCTCTCTAACATGTGCTTTAATTCGAATTCACTATGAATTGTTGTTAACAACAATTTGATTTGAATGAGTAGTTGCATGTACTTAGGAAGAATTAGCTTATCATAAAGAAATTTAATCTTCTTCTATTATATTTCTTAATTTTGCAAGCTCACAAATATGGGAAAAATCATAACTGCTATTACTATATTTTGTATAAAAGATCTCCTTTTTATCACATCCTAGATTAGTGAGGTGATATGCTAAAACATTACCTTCTCTGTAAGTATGAGAAATCTGAAAGTCTTCAAATTCATCTAGTAGTTTCCAAACAACCTGTAAAACATATCTCAAGACCCAATTAAAACATGAACTTTCTTTACAAGCATTTACTATTATTAACAAGTTGTCTTCAATGTGTATTGCTTTGATTTGCAATTGCTTTGTGAGAAGAAACCCATGAAGAAGAAAAAGTGATTATGCCATATTATTCATCCCAGGTGGTAAGGATATTGATCTAGCTACCTTGGGAAACCCTTTTTTATCCCTGATGCAAAAGCCTACTCCCGAGATGCCAGGATTACCTTTGGATGCCCCATCAAAATTCAGTTTTAAGAAACCTTGAGATGGTGGTGACCATTTAATTAAAATCCTATCCGCCTTTGTATTATGTGATTATTTCAAACTTCCTTTGAAAGGAAGAGTTACATGCTTCCAATTCTTCAAAATAATATTATCCCAGCCTGAAAACATTGATTCAACATTTTTATGATTTTGAATCCAAGAATTGACTACCTCTTAGATAGATTTTTCAATAAAAGCATGAACAAAATGCATTGAGGTGGCAATTTTTCTAAATATACATTTATTTCTTTCCCACCAAATAGCCCATACAACCAATGTTGGGATAGTCTACCAAATACACGCAAAGAAGGAAGTTTTGTAAAGCACAGGCCAGGCAAAAAAAAGATCCTAGATTGTGTTTGGAAGAGGCATGTTATAATTCATTTTTCCCGAGACAAAATCCCAAGAAGACTGTGCAAAAGAGCATTGCAAAAACAAGTGATCATGATTTTCAAAAGTTTGATCACACAACACGCACTTGAAAGGCTCTACAATACCCAATTTAACTAGTTAATCACTTCTCAGAGCTCTCTTTCTCATCACTAACCATGTGAAACTACCCACTTTTGGAAGAACAAAACTATTCCAAGTAAAGGAGAATGCTCTCTGAGACTGAATAGAGTCATCCCTATTGAGAATTGCTTTAAAACATTGCTTTACATAATAAGTTCCATTTTTAGATGGAGCCCATATGACTCGGTCAAGTTTCCCTGTTATGAACACTATTCTACTTTCTAGAATATTTAACAATAACTCTTTTTTCTCTTGTGATATTTGTAGAGAGGAAAAATCTTTCCATGATGTCCTCCCTGACGAGGGTTTAATAGAACAAACATAATCTATTAATCTTGTTCCCCAAGTCTCAGATATGACTAGAATGGCTGATTGTAGGTCTAGAGTATTACACAATGGGGGATGCCCATTCCAGGAGTCATTCCAAAAATTAACTTCTTAACCTTTATTGACATCCCAAGAAATATATGATGTTACTACTTTTCTACATGAGAGCATGAAGTTCCACATTGTCGAGCCTTCAGGTGGATTAGAGACTATGAATATTCTCTTAGGGTCTTGGCTATCCAAGTATTTTTCTCTCATCAAATAACACCATTTGGATTTCGGCTTAGAGTACATTTGCCATATTAATTTCCCCCCAAAATCCTAATTGCATTTGGGTATGTCATGCAACCCCACACCTCCTTTGTGTTTTTTTTGAAACCATATTGTCCAAAGAGACTAATCGAATTTTTTTGGCACTACTCATATTCACTTTCCACAAGAATCCTCTTATGATCTTTTGAATATGTTCAACTACTAATTTGGGAGCCCTTAACACTGAAATGAAATAATTAGGAATTGCGGAAAGGACTGATTTTATCAAAAGAATTCTACCTGAAAATGATAACCATCGAGCTTTCAAAGCAGAAATTCTTTACTTAATTCTATCAATGACTTTAGCCCAATAAGATGGTTTATTAGACCCCATAAAAAAAAGGAATACCTAAATACTTGCAGGGAAATTCTACCTCTTGAAATCCCAGAATTATGATAATTTTACTTTTTATCACAACTTTCAAGTTAAACACTTATATATTTTTTATTTCTGTGCATTTTTCTTTTACCCTGATACTAGTGAATATCTAGTACTTCTTTTATTTGTTTTTCCTCTGAGATAGATTCCTTCCCATATAGAAATGTGTCATCTGCAAATAGATTATGTGTAGCTAAGAAATCTTTTTGGGGGATGAGAATTCCTTGCCATAAGCCCTTAGAATGTTTGTCCTTAATAGTCCTACTCAAAGCCTCTGCCATGATTATGAAAAGGAATGGTGATAATGGATCTCCTTGCCTCACCCCTTGAGTTGCTTTAAAAAATGCATAGGGAGAACCATTAATTATTACTGAGAAATGTGCACCTAAAAGCAATGAAAGGATCCACTTGCACCATTTCTTTCCAAAGCCAAATTTGTCAAGCACCTTAATAAGAAATTCCTAGTCCACTCTATCGTAAGCTTTCATCATATCCAATTTAACTATGAAAGATGACAAGTTATTCAACTTGATAGAGTGCAAGACCTCATGTGCTACCAGCGTCCCTTCTACAATTTCTCTTCTTGGGACAAAACCACCTTGTTCTGAAGAGATGATTTTTGAGATAAACGGTTGTAATCTTAAATAGATTGCTTTTGTAAAGATCTTATATACTGTGTTGCGAAGTGAAATAGTTCTAAAATCTGCAAAAGTTTTAGGTTCCTTTACTTTTGGAAGTACAACTATATTTGTAACATTAAAATTCTTTAAAATTGTGCCTAATCTACATGATTCCTCAATGGCCATAAGAAGATCATAATCCACAATATCCCAACATTTTTGGAAGAATAGTGTCGTAAATCCATTAGACCTTGGAGCCTTATCTGGAGACATTGAAAATATTACACCCTTTAGTTTTGATAATGTGAATGGTTTGAGCAGAGCTTCATTATCAATTTGAGAAATGAGATTTGGAATTGATGATAATAATTCTTTCTCTTCTTGATTAGCAGTGGTAGTAGATTTTTGAGGGGCCAGGAGGTTTTTGAAGAATTTTACTCCCTCATTTTGGATTTCTTCTGCATTGTTTATTTGATTCACTGAGCTTGCTTCCTAAATTGAAAAAATTTCGGTAGCTCTTTTTTGTTGTGCAGATGCATGGATTTTTTTTTTGTTTTGATCTCCCTCTTTTAACCATAGTTCTCATGAATTTTGCTGCCAATATAATTCTTCCCTCTTGGACAATTATTCCCACATCTGCTGCAACTTTTTTGGTTTATCATATATGACAACATCCATACCATTCTAAATAATATATTCATGTATATCTACTAGTTGGTGCACTACCTCTTCCTTTTGTGCAAAAATATTTTAAAAAATTTCACATTCCATTCTTTGATTTTCTCCTTTACATATTGCAGTTTTTTAAATATGCCTCATAAAATAAATCGACGGAAAATGGACATGCATTGGACCTATAATTCATAAAATTCAAGTGATTTGGAGACCCTGCTGGGTGCGATTAATTCACCAATTTTGACTTGGCCGATATCTAATATTTTCCAATTGACAAAGATTCACCACTAAATTTTTCCATGTTGGTCGATAGCTATATCCTTATTGTTAATGAGGTCTTGGATGATATTTTTGAGCTTCATGCAACTAGTTGTCATATGTCCCATGATTTTGTGGAAATCGCAAAGGTGCTTCTTATTATACCATGGTAGTTTAACTTGAGGCTCTTGGTAATTCTCATAAATGGGGAGCGTAATAAATTTTGCTTGTATGAGTTGTTGCATGATAGATTCGAAAGGTTCTCCCAATGGTATATATTTATGTTTTTATGGGTAATTATTCCTTGGGGGACGTCCTCGTTGAGAATTTACATTATTGATCGCTTGGTTTTTCTGTTGTTGGGGCATGTTTGTTTGTGGTGTATTTTGTTGATAGATGGGTTGTTGCATATTTATTTGCAATTAATGAGTATTGTGTTGTGGGTATGTCTATTGATGTGTGTTTTGTTTCGAAGCACTAATAACCACCTTGGCATTGACCACACCATCATTGGTAATATTTTTATTCTTAGCCAACATGCGAGGTTTGTCGTTATAGCTCATTGCTGGTCAGTTATCCTTGTATGTGGGTGTGTGCCCTTGTTCTATGAGGGTTTTCTCAATTTTGAGAGCCTTAGGGATTAATTGATCATATGTCATGACACATTGCATTTTCAGTTGGAAGGAAAACTCTCCCTCGAGGTTGGAAATGATGGGTCCTATTTTTTGTTCCTCGGGCATGGACCATTTACTTTTGCTGGCTCTAGACCACCATCACTATAAAAAGGTTGTAAATGATTCTCCCCTAACTTGTTTTAGGTCAGATAGCTCATCCAAGCTTACATCCATGTCTATATTAAATGAGAATTTTTCTATAAACAGGTCTATGATGTCTTGGAACTTTTTGATTCTAGGAGGTAAGTGGGAGAATCATTCAATTCGGGACAAGACAAGCTTTAGGGAAAGAGTCACATTAGATAAGAGTTGTCATATGCCACTTCCATGCAATGTACATGAAACTCTCTGATATGGTCCTTAAGATTTCCTTTTCCTCTGTATTTATTGGATTTTGGTATTTCAAATCCTAGTGGGAATGGAACCATGGTGATGTTCCTATCAAAGGGATAGGGACACAAATCCTGTTAGGTGTATGATTTTTTCGTCTTTCCAGATTGAATGTCTTTTATTTTCTATGAGATCAATTTGACCTAGGTGGAAAGATCATCTTGTGGATTGGGTGGTGGAAAATACGTGCTTTGGGGTGGTATGGTTTATGAGTTGAGTGTGTTATGTGGCATGTGTGGGGGTTG
>VDFB02028731.1:0-17783 GCA_007258455.2 Sequoia sempervirens
CAAAAAATACTCTGGAAGATTTTTTGTTTTTATTTATATAAAAGAGTAAAAATCTAATGTAAATTACGATTTACAAAATTGAAAAATCTGAAATACACATTTTTAGAGAAAATTAAATAGCGAGAGGATTTCTAATTTTTTTCAAAAAATTCAAAAATTTTCTTACAAATGAATAGATTTTTTAATAGAAAATATTTTTTCCAAAACTATGTAAAAATTCAGAAAATTGAAAAAATACCCAAATAGGCAATTTTTCAATTTGGAGCTCCTAAAGTCCGATTTTGACGAAACGAAAGGCTATCTTGATTGAAAACAACCTTTTGAATCCAAATTTGAGGTCAAATCTGGTCTAGGACACACCAAAATGCTACTGCTCCTCATATTTTCCTCTTGACCACCTTCACGCGAGCTAAGATCTCCCAATAATGGTTGTGCAAAGAACCTCCAACCAATCTAATACCATGTAAGAACTTATGAAAAGCAACAATAGGATCAAGAGACTAAACATAGCACAAAAGAGAGAGACAAGATGAGAGAATATGATATTTTATTCTCAATATGCATGAAGATAGATAATGAAGATGAACTATGAAGATGGACAATTACAAGCATGTACAAGACTTGCTTATAAAGGCAAGCTAGGACACAATGAAGGGCCATGAATGAGACAAGTGTTCCAATAATGTGTAGGGTAGGTAGAGAGAAATAATAGATAATTCCATGAAAGGTGGATCACTCACCTAAAGTGGAATTATCATGGCACCACGAAAGGTGGAGATAAAAAGGTGATAACTAGATCACACCACAAAGAGTGGAATTTCTCCTACACACACTTCCCTAAGTGTCCAACTCATATCTCTCAATGTATGCACAAACCTAGATGCAAGATTAAAATAACTAGGTGTCACAAGTGCAACCTATAATGATATGCATTCCCTAAGTAAGCTTAAGTAAAGTGTAATAAGTAAAATACTTATTTACACCAACAATAAGAATGGTTACAAATATTTTTCTTATATTCCTTGATGATCATAAGAAATTTTTATGACCTTTCAAGATTCCCATGGGAGAATATTTGGTCATCATACTAATACTAAGTTATTGATTGAAAAAACTTAATACATCCCAGGTTAAAATAGGAATGGAATGAATAAAGATTAATATGTCTGATTCCAAATGCATAGTATTCTTAAATATTCATCATCTTGAGTTTCATCTCCTATTTTTTTAAATGAAATTGATTACTAATAAAAAGAGTTTGGTTTCCAATATGTATATGACCAAGATAGTCACATTACATATATTAGCCCCAACTAGGCTCTAGGACTAGATTCAATATATCAACATTACAAATTATAACAAGTATATTATATCATTAATTACATATCATATTTGATACTATAATTTATTAAATTCCTTTCTTACTAGGAACATTTTTACTCATTTTGAATGAGTCAAACCCAATAATAGCTCTGATCGGAGATGATATGTGTTCCCAACTACTATTTTCAAAGTTTTGATGGGAAACTTCCAAGCCTCTCACTATTACATCTCTTTGAAGCTCATACTAATGAAGCTTGGTGTACTTGTTTTGAAATTCTGTATACTCCTTCTGTAATTTACTATCTATCTTCCTCAAATCTTGAGGCCAATAATCAAAAGAAATGTGAGTCTACATTTAGACTCAGTACGAACCCTCCTTTTGCATTGGTACAAGTTCTCATTCCTCCTCTTCCATAAAACCCATAAAATTTTAGTAGACAAAATAGACTGAAACAAATTTGACACAACATTAAGACCTTTGACATATCCACACAAAATTTCAAACCAAAAGAGATAATTTCTATAATCCTAGCCTAGAAAATTACCCATGAACATTGACCAATTTGTACAAGAATAATGACATTTAAAAAAATATGGTCTATATCTTTAGGACAGTTACATATAGAACAAAGCAATGAAGAAGGAAAACCAACTTCTTAATCAACAACATCCATCTCAAACTACATTTTTTTGGCACAATTTTGTTGGACCAACAAATTTTGGAAATATTAGAGCAATCATTTTTCTCCAATCTTAACTTTCAAGTTTGATTGACATGGTCAAGAACCTCTTGGGAGTGGTTTAACATTTTATATAAATTATAAGATTTGAAATTTAGGAGGGGAGAGCCATCAATCTAGAAGTTTAGTTGTATCCCGAGCACTCTGATAATCGTACATCCAAACAACATCGCAAGCACCACAATGGTGGGGTGGAGCTTGAATACTACACATTTCCTCTCCATCAGGCTCTATTAGAGGCCTCGTACACTATATAATGGCCTGGGTGAGTGAGATAATATACTCAAGCATGTTGACCTCTACACTATCCTTAACAATGGAAGGAATGATGACATGCTCCACCATGGGTTTGGCCAAGGGTCTTAGTGCCAACTATGGATTACATTGTGCAACAAGTCTATCATGTGTGGAGCCCCCACCTCTACCTTGAAAGTCTAAGATGTCAAAATAATTTGGCATCTTATTGAGGACAAAGTCACAATAGAGTTTTCTCAAAATGTATTGTGGTACCTCATCGTTATTGCATAGAGGTTGGTCAAATACCATCCATCATCGCTCCCAAAATTTATTTTTAATTAACTCATGGTGGCACCAATGGATGGGGAACCTCCTGCATGCATGAGACAAAGGTGTGTTGGTTCTCGAGTCTATAAATAGGGCATACAAGTTAGCCTTGCTAATTTTTTGTTTTTTAACATTTGCATATGACAAACCAGTAGCATAAAATTGTCTCATCTCATTCCTCTTATTTGACCAAAAATTTATTTTCTCGCTCATTTCTCCTACATGAGATACAATTGACTTCAATGATTCAACAATCCCTCTCCTATAAGGGTGGGTTTCGACATGCTTGGTTAATCTTCCAATTAATTGTTCAATGTCTCTTTTATTGTTTTCAATTTGATTTAGAATATTTTCTTGTGTTCCTTGAGGATGTCTATGAATTGATGGAGAGGTTTCAATTTTTTCTTGCATAGCAGGCTCTTCTTGAGGGGGTGACTATGAATTCTCAATGTTTCGAGGTGGAGATTCATTCCTTGAGAATTAGAACAAAATTTTATTATAAAAACCTATGTTAATCTACATTCTAAATCAAATTTGAAATAAATAGAATAAATAGATATACATTTTCGCAATCTTCAACCTCTTTGATGTGTTGGTTGCATCCTTGTGAAAAATAGCAAGCTAAGAGTGCAAAAAATGGATAAGATTTGGCGAGTGCAAGTTGCAAAGCTTAAATCCTCCAAGCCAAGCCGCGGGTTGAAATGAAAATGTAGGTTTGAAATGTGTTTTTTTCTTTTAATTTATATTTTCATTTGGCATATTCCAAATGCTCAATTTCAAGCTTTTTTTGTGAATTTTTTTAGTTTGACACCAAAATTGTGTTAGATATTGGTGCACTTACCCATACGATAAGTACTATAGTCTTATTTTTTTATCTAAGTTGGCCTAGGTTTCATCCAAGGCATAAGTAGAGTATATAGGAGCTAGTGGTTAGTAGATCATTCTCATTGTAAAAATGTGATCTCACTACATATAATTAGAGATTTTCCCCCTCTAAGTTGCTTATTATTCTCAGTTATTATCAAGTATTTCTAGAGCATATTTCATATTATACTATTCTCTTCTGTAAGTTTACCCATTACAAATTCCCTTGCAAGTGTTACCTCATCTATGAGTATAAATGATGGTAGTTGTACTTTACATTCTTTAAAATACATAAGAAACTTATTTATTTGTTGGTTCCATATTGACTATTGATGAGTATTTTCATAATATTTATGTTATTACATTTATTCAATGGAAATTTCCCCTAGTTTTTCTAAAAATACTTATACAAGTGCATCCATAACTTACTTGATAAATATTTAGTTTTTATGAGAATAATTTATAAGCATAGTTACAAATATTTTTCTTATATTCCTTGATGATCATAAGAAATTTTTATGACCTTTCAAGATTCCCATGGGAGAATATGTGGTCATCATACTAATACTAAGTTATTGATTGAAAAAACTTAATACATGGGTTAAAATAGGAATGGAATGAATAAAGATTGATATGTTTGATTCCAAATGCATATTATTCTTAAATATTCATCATCTTGAGTTTCATCTCCTATTTTTTTTTAATTGAAATTGATTACTAATAAAAAGAGTTTGGTTTCCAATATGTATGTGACCAAGGCAGTCACATTACATATATTAGCCTCAAATAGGCTCTAGGATTAGATTCAATATATCAACATTACAAATTAAAACAAGTCTGTTAAATATCATTAATTACATATCATATATGTTACTATAATTTATTAAATTCCTTTCTTACTAGGAACATTTTTACTCATTTTGAATGAGTCAAACCTAATAATAGCTCTGATCAGAGGTGATATGTGTTCCCAACTACTATTGCCAAAGTTTTGATCGGAAACTTCCAAGCCTCTCACTATTGCATCTCTTTGAAGCTCATACTAATGAAGCTTGGTGTACTTGTTTTGAAAGTCTATATACTCTTGTAATTTATTATCTATCTTCCTCAAATCTTGAGGCCAATAATTAACCTCTTAAAAATTATTCTTAAATAGTGGAGTGGAAACTTCATCTAAGATCTTCAGGAGCTTATCTACAATAATTCACAAGGTTAAAGTTACATGTTCAATAATCAAAAGAAATGCGAGTCTACATTTAGATTCAGTAAGAACCCTCCTTTTGCATTGGTACAAGTTCTCATTCCTCCTCTTCCATAAAACCAATGAAATTTTAGTAGACAAAATAGACCAAAACAAATTTGACACAACATTAAGACCTTTGACATATCCACATAAAATTTCAAACCAAAAGAAATAATTTCTATAATCCTAGCCTAGAAAATTACCCATGAACATTGACCAATTTGTACAAGAATAATGACATTTAAAATTATATGGTCTATATCTTTTGGAAAGTTACATATAGAAAAAAGCAATGAAGAAGGAAAACCAACTTCTTTATCAACAACATCCATCTTAAACAACATTTTTTGGCTCAATTTTGTTGGACCAACAACTTTGGCAACATTAGACCAATCATTTTTCTCCAATCTCAACTTCCAAGGTTGATTAAGACATGGTCAAGAACCTCTTGGGAGTGGTTTAACATTTTATATAGATTATAAGACTTGAAATTTAGGAGGGGAGAGCCATCAATATAGAAGTGAAATTTCCATAACCTTCCTCATTAGGTTTAATGTTAATTGAGAATTACATTATCTCTAAAGCCTTTTTAATAACTGAATATGATCTCTTATTAGATTCTAGAATATCAACTTCACTTTTTAATTGAGCCCAAATCTTTATTTATTATTACACAAAATATCATTAAAGTGAGAGATTCCTTTGCTACTCCATTTATTGGTTGATCAACCTTGTACTAGTGTGAAAGGCTTGTTGCTATTAGTCAAATTCCACCATACAAATTTAAACCCCAAGATAATGTTATTATTTTTATTTACCACCTCACAACCTAAAATTAGATGCCTACAAGACTCCTAGTCCTTCTACATGTTGGAAAATACCACCGATCCATTGGGTTTTATACTAAAATCACCAAACAAGACAACATGAATATGCTTTCCATTGCTTTTCCTTTCTTGGAACAACTTCTTGAAGGTTTTTTCTTATAAGAATTTTCCTAGATTCGTTACCAACCAATGCCATTACAATCCATTTAGAAGCTAGGGCCATGCCTTGAATCCTCAAATAATTTAACCCCAAACTCCCATCTTATTTCCTACACAAAACCACTCCCACTTAACTACATGTTTCTTATCGTTTCCTTTTCCATCCAACCACTAAAAATTCCTTATAATTTTTTTACATTATTACTTTCATAATTGGAAAAAAACCACACTGAAGCATAATATATGGAGTAGGATGAACTTGAATTTTTTGGAAAACTTGCACCCTTTTTGCAAGGGAAAGATAATTATTATTCCAGGTTTTTAGTTTTTATTGAAATCTTTGTAAACATTCAATTCCACATTTCTTTTAAAGAAAGACTAACAAAGAAAGGGATGCTCATATATCTATCAACTTTTTCAAGACCACACTATTGGTAAGAAAATATTAAGAATTGCTTGGGAGATTTTGAAATTTCAACTTAATAATAAGGACTTAACATGTGATATTTAAGACCTAGATGCATGACAAAAAGAATTTAACTTGGCCACTAGGTTGTCCATATTTTCTTTAGTCAATTCAAGAAAAAGCGTAGTGTTATTTGTAAATTTCATATGAAGCAAGGAATATTTATCTGGAAGCACAACTCTATTTAGTTTAGCTTTGAATATATCAGTTATTAAAATACAAAAAAAATCTTTAGATGCAATTACAAATAATCTAGGAGCTAAGGGGCAACCTTGTCTTATAGATCTACCAAGTGGAAAAGGATCAGAGAGAGAACCATTTACCTCTACTTGTGCATTTGCATCTTTAAATAGTAGCCTTACCATTTTACAAAATTTATTTGGGAAACCAATTTCTTCTAATATAGATATTAAAAATGACCACTCTACTTTATCTTAAGATTTTTAAAAATCAATAAGAAGGATCCCTACATCTTGACTATTTCTTCTTGCCCAATCTAGAGCCTCCCAACTAGTAATAAAATTTTATAAAATATATCCACCTTAATAAACCTTGTTTGGGTATCATTTATAATCAATGGGAGGATCTATGTTAATCTCAAAGTTGGAACAGTTTAATAAAAAATGTAGGACATATTTAGGATAGTAATAGGTCTCCAATTTTTAATATTACTCTTATCACCATCTTTTGGAAACAACTTTACTATACCTTTGTTTTTTTTACTCCCTAAAGATCCCTTTTCAATAACCTCTTGATACACCTCATATATGTGATCTACCACCTAGTCTGTATTAGCTTTATAGAACTCAATTTGTAGACCACCTACCCTAGGAGACTTCCCATTATGTAAAGAAAAAAATAGCATTTGACATTTCTTCTTTGGATATCACTTTTTTCAATTTTACCTCTATATCTTTTGTAATTTTTTGGGAATTTTTTTTTTACATATATCTTGAGAATTAATGCAAGAGATGGTTTTATCCTTAGTTGTGAATAATTTCTTGTAGATTTCATAGAGGAATTTTTATATCTCTTCATTTTTTTGAATCCAAGAGTCATTGACCCTAATAGGTCTAGTAGACACAATGGCATGTTTCACCCTCAACATATTGAAGAAGAATTTATTGCCCTTGTCTCCATATTTGACCTAATTCATTTTTGAAGGAAAATTGATTCATCATAGAACAAACATCTAAAATTAGTAGGTGCCTTAAGTAAGTTATGTTTCTTTAGAGAACCTCAAAAACACATACTACTATGCCATAAAGCAGAATTAGACATAGTTTATTTTGCACCATTAATACTTAGAGGTAAGTTCATACAATTTTAGATCATTCAAGATCAACTAGTTTCAACAACATGCATTAAAAAGATTCAATAAACAAAATAATTAAACATGAAAGATATAATAGAATACATGAACACAAAGATTTACATGGGGAAAACTCTTTCGGGTAAAAAACCCCACCCTCAAAAAACACAAATCCAAATTGTATTATTTAGCAACAAAATACACATTTACAATATAATTGCAAGCTCTAAGATTTTACATGGAGATTTACATCTTGTTCCATCTAGAGAAAATCCAACAACATAACCCCTATGAATTTAGTCTCTCCTATCTTAACTCCTCAAGAAAAGCCTCATATTTATAGAGATTACAATGCACAAATTAGACATTTCTAAATCAACTGTTAAAACTCAACATAGAAATATAAATTTCCTTTGCACAACTCCACTTGTAAAATCAAATTTCCAACTTGACTCCTCATCAGAAAAAGAAACTACAAGTTGTAATTCAAAAGAAAACATGAGAAAAAATAGCAACAATTAAAAAATCAATGCTATGGAAAAATCAAAGGTTGAGACACCTTCATTTTCCTAACATTCTCCCACTTGTCGAACACCTTTGAAGAGTCCATGAAAGTAATAGGATTTAACTAATAAGAGTCAACTAATGAAAACACATCATCATAGCCATACGCGCAATCAGAAGAATCTTGAACAATGCTTTTTTGCTCCAACCAAGACATCTGCAACAACATCCAAGATGTCCACCATTTTAGGAAATAGTTCTTGCCATCCTCCAAAGGAAAGGAACAACCCATGGTGTATATATGCACCAATCTAAAGAAAACAAGCATTAGATCCAACTAATAGAAAAGGTTATAGAATACTACCATCACTTCACTATGCTCACAAGCTCTATAGAATCATCAACAACATCAACTTCAAAGCTCGCAACCCAAACACAACTGTGAAGAAATCCTCTAGAAAACAAGATAGTGCATTAGCTAGAACAACAACCAAGAAACTAACTACTCCCATCCAACTGACCAACACATGTGACTGAAACTAACACTCAAAGCAAGTGCTAATCCATCCAATCACCCATACCTCAAATGTATCCACATCGGAAAATTCATGCCACCTACATAGCCAATCCATCTACTACAAATACAAGCTCCATGCGCCAACTAGTGAAAAGAAGACCACAGACATTTAGGAACTCCTACTACATGGGTAATATTGAATCTAAAATGATCAGAGTGATACTAAGTCCACTAATCAAAGTACATAGAATGTGTAGCCATGTAGTACCAAGGACAATCCACAAAGATCTACTAATCCTGTAACAAATTTATACAAGAAACATCTCTCTCAAAAACCTTCCATTGCTCTCCCATGTTCTACACATCTAATAAAAGAAAGAGATATAGGAACCTCTATGTCATCACCAAGTGACAACACATGAACAGAAACTAGTGATCACCATAGCTCCACACACAATCTCACATCCAAAGTCATGTGAATATGAACATCCAGGAAAAATAGAAAGACCAAAGAGAGAAACTGCAAACCATAAGCATGCATCATGTCCTTCTACATACACCTCTAAATGCTAGTTATGCCAAGTATGATCTCCTCCACAACCCCAAGAGAAAAGATATAACAATACCCAATATTGTTCAATCTCAAGAGACCAAACAAAACATATGTATCATGTAACCACATGGATGTAAGATTCTCAAAGGAGATCAAACTACTCCATTTACCTTCTCAATAAATCAACCCACTACCATCCCCTATAATCATCATAAATGAAAATGCAAACCCAAGGAGATAACCATGCTATCCATCTCTCACAATGAATCCTCCAAAACCATCTAATAGCAGCTCAAGATCCATGGTTATGAAAGAAAGCATAAAGTACCTGAGAGAAATAATGGGTAATACCTCTCAAGAAATAAGTTATCAATTAGACCAAGAGTGGGGAATGAGAACGCTCCACCAAGATATGCAAGCCATCATGACTCATCCAAGAGAAATCTCCTCATAGTTCTCTGTTGAACTCACATCCAACCAAGGTGTAGGCTCCTCAGACTTTTTGTTGAAATCTCATCAAGAGTAACCATATGAACAACACTTCTCTCATCTCAAGAGAAATAAATTTTCACCTCATTCTCTATGCATCCATGAGCACCTACAAACAATCATCTCATGCTAAAATTCAAATGAATCATTGCACTATCATGAAGTTCTCAAGCATATGACCAATTCACCCAAAACAAAGAGAACCACAAGACCATTGTCAAATATCTAATCATATGAATCAAGAACTTATCATGACATCATGATCTTACCATCCCCCTTAGGAGATCCCATGCCCCAAGTGAGCATACCATGGTCCAAGAGAAATTCATCATGCCAAAACTCTAATCTAGAATAAAGAGGATATCATGACATAATAACACCATACTCTAAACCATCACCTATAAAACACCACCAACACCTCAACCCAAACACTACAAGAGTCCTCCATGGCTTTGAGATGCTACAAATTCTCAAATAGTATTCACATGCAAATGTGAAGAAACCCTTCTGCAACAACAAGATCTAAGAGTCCCTCTAGAATATATTTGCATCACTAAAGAAGATCATTCACCACATTTTGATGAATTATACAAAGTCACTGCTAAAACTCCCACTAAACTATGCTAACGATCTTTCTAAGCACATGACACACCATCCCCCAAATCTGAAAAAAACATCTCTAGGTCCACACATACAAGTCTATTATTGATCACACCAAGTGAAACCAAGATCTTCAAATCAAGGAAATACACCATGCTACAAGACCCCAACACTGACTATCCAAGTACTCTCGTATTATCCATCCTCCCATCTCAAAGAAACTACACCAATGCACAAGTGACCACAGACAAGGATAGCTAACTAGTTTGCATCAACACAAAATCAAACCTCATGGATATAGATAGTCCACTTCCAAGTCATCTATGCAATCATGTAGATAATGATAAGCCACAATATTGCACAACCCATAGATCCAATGAATGCAACATGCAAACCCATTATCGCACTATAAATTACAAATATAAGATCTCAGAAAGAATAACCATGTAGACAACATGACTCAAGCACTAGATCAATCTCAAATCTGATTTTCCAATCATATCCACAATAAGCACCATAATCAAGGAAGCCACCAAGCATCACCACAAAAAATTTGAGTGACTAATCACGTACCAACAATCGCATGCAGAGAAAGCATCTCACCTCCTCACACCATGCATGAAGAATGTATGCAAAACTACAACTATCTCATCTAGTAATACCCCAAAATCTAGGTTCTAGAAAATAGCTTAACCATAGCTCCACAAAATTTAAAGTTTTATCTTAACCATGTAAAACCTACAAAACCATGATGTTTGAAAAACAACCACGTGCATCCACACCCATTTCACATCTGTAAGACTCAAAAGTCTAAAAAGACACCATATTAGTTAAACCAAAATAATGGATTATCATAGGTGAGCGTAATGATAGAATTTTTTTAGGAAAATCTACAAAACCTTCAAATCCAAGGATCCATGCAAGTACAAAGTATCCATAAAAGGATAAAGTAGAACTTTTAGGAACTCTAGGCCCATTCTAGGAAAACTTCATAACCACCAACATGCACATGCATCCAAGGGAGATGGGCTATTGCAGAAGCTTCCAGATCATCCAATGATCAACTCCATAGCCTACATGCAATCAGGGTAACAAAAGCAGTTCCTTCTAATACCAAGAAAACAAACCCAACATAACCACATTACTCCATAGCTGAAAAACAACCCAAGCTTCTTTGTATCACTAGGGAGCCTCTATCATAGACATCCAATATGAAATATTTGTTGCAACACAACCACAAAGCAAATTATCCCACCCCATGCACCAGGATTATTCCACTGTCAACTAGGAGCTTCAAATCAAATCATTTCAATATGACCAACTCTATTTTCTTTTTCTTCACCATTCTTCAAGCTGTGTGTTGTCTCTTGAAATTAAAACAAAAAAGAAAAAACTTCCACTCACCAAAGGATCAATCTTCAGTCGATTTCCTCAAACTTGCCAGGCTAAGAAATCTTCACAGAAGGAATACCCAAAACCTTAAACACCAGGAATTCTTACATGCATCAAGATGCAAGCACATGCAAGCCACATGTGAGTCCATGCAGGTACATGAACACATGCAAGTGCATGCAACTCACAAACCTACACATGCAGGGAAAAATTAAATCCCAGAAGAAAGCTTTGATACCAATTAAAGACAAATTTTGTCCTCCCACTCCAAAGGAACAAAGGAGGAGTGATATTGGGTACTTTTGGAAGCAAGACCCATGTGCCTAATAACATTGGGTCTTTTCTAAAAGGGAAAAAATTAATGTTGAGGGCACAAAGTGGGTGAAGAGATATTTGACCTTAATCAAGGATTAAAGGTGCACATGATTAGGGAGGTGAATTAGGTGAAGATTAAGTGTTAATGGAAAATGGTGGATGATGGGACTTGTGAGAGGAGTTAAACAAATAAAAAAATATTTATTTAATTTTTAGAAGAAAGGGGATACAGATGGGTAAATAATTAAGAATAATTATTTATCTTAGGTTGAGCTTTAGGAAAAATAGAGGGAATTATTTTAGATGAATATGCAGATAGTGAATATTAATTAAATAATAGAATAATAGAAATATTATTTAATTAGCTGATAGGCTACATATAGTGTGAGATTTGTGCCTAAAACAAGTCTCACATGCACAAACCATTGTTGAGTCATCGAAAAACAAGTTTTAGCTGACATTTAATGGTAAACCAACTATCATTTAATGGTAAAGGCTTCCGAAGTATCAAGTAAAAATCTCACTTATCACATAAAAGCCAGATATATATTGGTTTGACAATTGGATGGCAACATTCTATTTCCACTTATATTTTTTTTTGTAAATTTGATGGAAACTTTCTTTTTTCATTTGCATTGTTTTTTGTTTTAAATTTGTAAGAAAATATTTCCTAATCATATAATACTTAATTTCTTTAAGGAAAAAAAATTAGATGTCTAAATTTATTTCATTTCATTATATAGCACTTATTATTAATTATTTAACCTAGCTACATGCAACTAGAATTTCCATTGCATCCACGTACAAACACACACTCTCCAACATATTAACATACATATAGTTTTCTATTTGCGTAATCCTTTAACCTTCTTTAGATATAACAAGTGTTAGTTAATATTTAAAGATAAAAAATAAGACAAACTATGATAAATTGATCAATTTTAAATGTCTACAACTTCAATATGATGAAAGTGACTTCTAACAAATAAGACCACCTTCTAATAAAATATATAACCAAAAAAAAGGCAAAGAAAAATTGAACCTTCCTAATCTCAATCTTAATTGCCAAAAGTATGTATCTTTTATTTAGTAGAGCTTACTTTACGATTTGATCGTCTTAAAGA
The DNA here is from genome assembly GCA_007258455.2 of Sequoia sempervirens. Lineage (NCBI taxonomy): Eukaryota > Viridiplantae > Streptophyta > Pinopsida > Cupressales > Cupressaceae > Sequoia > Sequoia sempervirens. The sequence goes on from VDFB02028731.1 coordinate 12,993, forward strand.
ATCGTTGATTACTTATATAAATATAGAAATAAAATTAGATGAATATTAATAAAAATAAATTTCCACAATCCATATTGCTGCTTGAATCTGTTTCTAGATTAGATTGTGTTAAAGCTGTTTTCATCAACATTTCGGATCACACTCTCTGATCCATCATCAAGAGGAGAAATAGATGAATATTGACTAATTACATAGAAAGGCATTGAACATGAGGGTCAGGTAGGTTACACACGTCATCAAGTGACATATGCTTGTGAGTACGATCCACGTCATCAGTGACATGAATATAGCTTTAGATGTCGTCCATGAAAAACAAAACACGTGAGTAGAAAACTCAGCGTCGGAATAATTGGTTGACTAGGATTTATTAGTTCCCTCACGGTAGGTAGGTGGCACTTTATGCATTCACTCTAATGCATTTTAACCACTAGCATTGACCAACCACATTTAACTCTTAACATACTCACTTATTTTGCATAGCTTTGAATTTGGAGGAGCTTATTTTGATAAAATTAAAATTAGCATTTCTATCTATTTTTCTATTCGTCCGAAAGTAGCTTAAAATCATTTCATTTCTAAAAAAATTTGGGAAAATGCTTAACGATAAATTGATTAAATAAATTACAAAGGCATAGTTTAAAAGTTGGCGACTAGAGGTACTTAATCCATGAATGCAGATTAAATGCATTAAAATATCAGGAAACTGCGAGCGGAAAAATTGATTAATTAAAATTAAGCAAAGGCATAGTTTATCAAGGTGGCGGGTGGCCGTACGTTATATATGAATAAAAAATAAATGCATTGAATGGCATGTGGCCCGGTGAAGGTGGTGGATGGTCGGAGGCCATGCGCAATAAAATTTCTTTGGTCATTTAACATAGGAGTTAAGTTAATTTGGTATGCATTTTCATTACTTCATGCAAGTTGTTTTGTGGTCTTCCGTAGCAATGCCTCGAGGGAGCCCAGCTTAATCGGTTATGATATGTTATAGCTGCAGTCCAGACCTTAAAACTGCTATTTGAGGTGATAATTTGCAATTTCCAGCGTCGCTACATAACAAAACGCTGGACAGTGAGTTCAGAAGAGGTAACTTTTCGTTTTGAAGTCTATTTCATACAAGAAATGCAAGTAGGGTTTCATGGTGCTTTGAGGCATTCGTATGCTTTGATTATAAATTCGTATTTTAAACTACTTTTAGTATTGTTTATTCAAATTTCTTGTTGAAATGCGAAGGTTTCATCTGTGTTTGATAGGTATTATGTAGAAATCCTCTTGTTCATTTTACTTCATGCATGTGAGTTGACAGTGTGTTGCTTTGAGCTTTTTCGTTGTCATCAAAGCATAAAGGATAGAGGGGTTCTGTTAAAAGTCGTGGTTGTTGTCCTCGTGGGCATAAATCTGTATATTAAACTATTATTGGTATTATCTATTCGATTTTTTTGTTGAAATGTGAAGGTTTCATTTGCGTTTCATAGGTATTATGTAGAAATTCTCTTGTTCATTTAACTTCATGCATGTGAGTCCTGTAGAGTTTGTATTTATTAAATTGCTGCAAAGTGGTCCCATAGAGAGGGCTTTGGAACCAAAATTATGTCAACGTGTGCGATAATGAGAGCTTTTCAACAATGGGTCGATAGTGTGTTGCTTTGAGCTTTTTCGTTGTCATGAAAGCATAAAGGAGAGAGGGATTCTGTTCAAAGTCGTGGTTGTTGTCCTCATATGCATAAATGCAAACAATGGGAGCATAAAGAATGCAGTAGAAACCATTTCCCTGTCGGCAAGCATAAAAATTCTATCAAAGGTTGTCGTTACTGTTTTTGTATCTTTGATTTTACATCATGCATGTGAGTCAACAGTGTGTTACTTTGAGCTTTACCGTTGTCATCAAAACATGTGCGATAAAGAGATCTTTTGAACAATTAGTCAATAGTATGTTGCTTTGAGCTTTTTCGTTGTCATGAAAGCATAAAGGATAGAGGGATTCTGTTTAAAAGTCGTGGTTGTTGTCCTTGTAGGCATAAATGCAAACAATGGGAGCATAAAGTATGCAGTAGATACTTTTTCCCTCTCGGCAAGCATAAATAATCTGTCAGATGTCGTTGTTACTGTTTTTTGTATCTTGGGGTTATAAAAAACTATGTCAGAAAATGTTGTTGAATCCAATTACAATGTTGCCATAGAGCGGTTACGTAATATTGTTTCATAGAACAGTTTTAGTCTTCATGCAAAAGAGCGATCAAATTCATTGCTAGAAGATTTGTGGTCCAAGAACCTGTCGCAATTAGTTTGTGTAGTTAAACTTGTTTGCATATATACTTGTGTTTCTTGAATCTAGGAAAATGCTTGTTAGTGTTTAAATGGTTTTTGCTATTAGTATCCATCGCAGTAAGAGTTGTATAAATTGTTATTCTTTTAGAAAAAAACAAAGACATGTTTTTTGTTTTCTAATGAAAGCTTTTTACATGGTGCAATGCTTTTCGATGGAAGAAAAGAGGTCGTGTGGCGGTCCAGCTATGGCAGATTCTTGAAGCAAGTAGTAGAAGGTGAGTTTCTAGAATAAACCTTCTCCTTTGCTTACAATTGCATATAGTAGACAGAGAAAAGGGTTGATTCAAGATTCTCACTATATTGATTGTACTTGTAATCATATTGTTGCTTTTTTGTTACAAGGACAATCTTTGCAAATTGGTATTGTGAGTGGCATATGCTATGTGTTTCATTAAAATTAAGTAGCTGGGGTTCAAAAGTAGACCTTCGTTTCAAAAAATAGAGCTTTTAAAATTTTGAGAGTTTGATTCTGAAACCATATTCATACTTTGATTAAAACTACTGGCTAAAGGTGCATAATTCATTAATGCAAATTCAATGGATTTAATGGCATCTGACTAGAGGCGAGGCTGCTTGGATTGCTAATTAGTCTTTGAATATATAACAATTGAAAGAGATAAATAAGTATAATTATCCTTGGCCACATATCACATTTTGTCCTTTCAATCAAAGTCAATTAACAAAGTAGCAGTTAGACCTGCAGAAGGTTCAAGGACTATGCTGCTAGAAAAATAGATTTAGGACAATGGATAGACAATTTGTTCAAATTGGTTTAAAAACTTTGAAGCAAATGCATTTTTCCTTCTTCTAGCTTTCATTGTACATCTTAAGTGGTAGTTGGGCTTTGCATTGTTACAATGCATTTGGATACTTTGATTGTAAAATCATAGTTTAGATCATTTTATGTGTTATCGATTCAAACCTTCCCTTGAAATACCAAGGATCCATCTAAATCTTGGAGGTAATGTACAGTTAACTATAATTATCCTTGGCCACATTTCACATGTTGACCTTTCAATCAAAGTCAATTAACAAAGTAGAAGTTAGACCTAAAGAAGGTTGAAGAACTATGCTAATAGAAAACCATATCTTGGACAATGGCTAGACAACCTGTTGAAATTGTTGTACAGACTTTAAAGCAAATGCATTTTCCCTTTTGTTTATTCTCATTGTACATCTTAAATGGAAGTTGGGTTTCGCACTCTTGCAATGCATTTGGATACTTTGATTGTAAAATCATAGTTTAGATCAGTTTAAGTGTTATTGATCTAGATCTTTCCTTGAAATACAAAGGATCCATCTGAGTCTTGTAGGCAATGTACAATTGTCCTATAAAGAGAGCTTTGGAACCATTGAACTGTCATCAAGGATAGAGGAATACTGTCAAATATTATGGTTATTGTCATCATAGGCACATGTGCAAAATATGGAATCATATAGAAAGCAAGTTAACTCTTCAATAATCCCATTAAAAATAGTCTTTGTATGCATCCATGCATCTAGGTTTCCATGTATATACGTGTACATGTAATTATGCATATATGGATGCATGTATCTATGTGTCCATGTATGTATGTGTGTATATAATAGATTACTGTTGCATTTTCTTTAAATGCTTTTTCTATGGATGGCGCTTGCTAGCCATCCAGTCATATTGTGGTTGTTGTGCATATTGCTTTTAAAGATATATGAACTCAATTTTGTGAGTTATATTTCATATTGGTAAATTGGCATTTATCTATTTTGGGAACCCATGGGAGTGGCTTTGTGATTCGTAATTGTTTTAAAGTGCTTGTGAAAATGAAAATGCATAGCCTCATTGATAGCTATGTGCTTTGATGCATATATGCAAATTTATAGGATTCATTGCTATCATGTAGAGGACCCATAAATATTCATTCCCTAGGCCCATGTAGTCATTTCAATATGTATCTATGCATGGGTTTGAGTAGATGCTAACTGTTCTGAGTTTTGGTTGCATGTCATTGCATTAAACAATTAAGAATAAGTGCTAGGTAGTTGAAGTAAAATTACCCCATTCAATTAGAAGATCATTCATCCTTGTATTGTTCCATATCTAAATAATTAGGTAATTGTTGGTTAGCCTTTAAGTACATAGCAAGTCAACGAAAAAAATAAAAAATGATTGCAATAATCCTTGTGTGCATTTAAACTATTAATCAAAGACAATTAACAAACTAGCACTGGAACACCATGTTTGTGTTAATGTATTCAATACCATGTTTTTATGCACAGATGTATATGGATGCTATGGGTTGTGATTTCTACCATTGGGTTGTGTTTACTATTGCTTGCACAGCCAAGCGATGTGCAAGTACAGTTCATAGTTCATTGCATGCAGATACATTCAAGGACAAATACTAAGCAAGGTTGTTAGCATCCTGATAAGAAAGATGATGGATACATCCAATTAATGTATGTCACAACATCTTATAAACAATA
>VDFB02028732.1:0-17463 GCA_007258455.2 Sequoia sempervirens
AACAAACACTTACGTGTTTAAAAACACTTTGATTAGATAAGATATCATTGCCATGCTCCTTCCTTTGCTTTTGGCTTCCAACCTACAAAGAAGAAAAATAGTTAGATTCTAGAAAAAAACACAGAAATTAAAAAGCAGAAAACAAAGGAAGAAGCAATCATAAATTGAAGCACGTGCTAAAAATTTAATTTCTCCCTTTTACTGTCTTCCAGTGTCGCAACTCGTGAAGAATGCGTCATTGTTTTTTCCTCTCAGCATCGCTTTACTAGTCAATGGTGCTCTGTGTTGGGACAGAGAGCACGATTGTGTCGCTCTTTTCGCCCAACGTCGCAGTTTTTGAAAGCGTCAGAGTTTAGAGTTCTTTTGAAATTGATGTAGATCAGCGAGTCCAGCAGCGCAGTTTAAAATTTGAAATTTCTTGGCGGGATGAGTCCAGTGGCGGAGTTTATGTTCGCACAGTGCTATATAGCGATGCTGGTGAGCCCACGGCACTAAAACAGCGATGCTAACGAGCTCGCAGTGCTAAAAATAGCAACACTGAGGAGCCCACGTCGAAATTTCCTATGTGTCAAGAAAACGCATAAATTTTGAGGAAATGTTAGAATTTATGATGTCTAGCCCTCCTTCTAGCGCCAAAATGTGAACCCCAAATCTATGTACCTGCAAAACAAAGAGATTAAACACCCTAAGTTAGATATTGCAAGTATAAACAAGGATTCCCCATGGAATCCATTTACAATTCAAACTAGGAATGAAAATATGCAAGAACACAATACAAGAGATAAAACAAAGATGAAATCCTAATTTAAATAGCAAACTCTTGATCTCATGGGGGAATTGGTGCCAATTTGATGTGGAAATTTGGCCCTTTCCCAATTCCTATGATTGCAAGCTTCAATATGTAGACTTGATGATGAACTTTGATCCACTTTGATGATGAATGATGAAGACTCCAAGCCAAATCTGCAAAAGAACCTAGCTATGAACTCAATGGTGTGAAACTTGATAGATATTTGAGCATGGTAACTTTACTCAAATTGTGGATGATGAAATGAGGGAAGGAGCTCTTCATTTATAGGATTTCAAGATGGATGAAAGCCCAAATTTGAGCAATGTGGGACTAACTTTCATCTAAGGATATGGTGCCACTTGTCAAGCTATGAATGGATGATGGTTGTGCAAGATTTGGGGTTTGTGCCAATAAATGCCAATATTTGAAATTCAAATTTGTTGAAATCACATGTAAGAGGGAAGGGAAATGCAATAAAATGCCCTTGGCTCAAGGAAAAGGACATGTAAGATGAATTTATTGCCTTGTTGGATGTACATGTTGACTTGGAATTTTGAATTCAAATTGAGAGAATATTCCAAAAGATGCCATGTGAGGGAAAATAGGGATTTAATAAATGAATTAAATCTATTTTCATGTCCAACTTGCATTATCTAGATGATGTGACATGGGATGAGGTTAAATTAATCAAGGGTTGATTAATTTAGCGAGGGAGATAGATGATGTGACTTATTTGACTCAAATTTATGGATTTATTTAAATCGGATAAAGAGAGGAATATGATAAGAGGCTAATTAAATAAATATTTTTGATTTATTTAATCAAAGGGATGGTGTTAGTTAAATCAAATAAGGTTTTAATTTATTTAATTTAATGGATGACTTTGAGATTTAATCAAATAAATTAATTATTTAATTAAATAGGACAGTAGTCATATGGATTGATTTAATTAACATAGGGGATTGACTTAATTAGATAAAATGATTTATTCAATTAAGAGAGGAATGTTGATGAATTTAATCTGATAAGGAGACTTGATTAAATGGTTAGACCGAGGGATGATTTTGGATGAAGCGATGTTAGTAAGTCAGGATCAGATGCATGTTGATGCCAATTGGTATATTTTCGGTGTCTACACCTAGAATTAAATCAATACATATAAGTCTACATTTTTCCTAGGTGACAGTAAGAATCACACTCAAAAGCTTACATTTTTATACTCTTCTAAGAGGGGATGATCAATAAGGGAAATTTCATGTCTATCACCCTCTAAATAGTTTCTCAATATGATGTGGAACATTTGACATCCCTTTTAGATGATTTACTTCAATTACATTATGGAGATCATACAAAGAAAAATGAGTCTTTGAACCCTTGTTATCAGTGTATGATCACTCAATATCACTTATTATGGAATTTGATCTTAGCTCAATGGGAACTAAGATAATTCATACCAAGAATGATCTCACAAAATCCAAAAGGTATGAAGTACAAATCTACTACATGGTGGTGAAGATTACTATACCTATCACATAACCACACACAAGGGAGTCTACTACCACATTATAAATTGTGTCTGAATTAACCTACTAATTATTTTCCTACTTAATAGGCACTAGACTACATAACTTGACCAAATATATTATAATTAAGGATTCAAAAGCTCCTAAATTAAAAATTATAGGACCACACACACCCTCTATCATTCCTATAGTGGATCCTTCTGAACTATAGATTTTTGGCACCAAGCACCTTTCTAGCTCTTCTAGGGTTTTTCACCTAAAAGGAGAAAGTAGGGCCAAAAATGCTAAGGTGTTCATTCAAATTATGTTATGTATGATGTTTTTAAGGCTAAATGTAATGAACTAAGTGAAACTAATTGATAAGATTGATTGATTAAGTATGCAAAACCTTTAAAGAAAAAAGTGATGTTTGAAAACACATTGTGTATTGTATAAACACCTAAAAATGAATGCAAAGTGTAACAAAAATTGACAAAACTGAAAGTGTGCACCTAGAATGTGGATGAAGACTAGAAATGAATTTTGGAATGCTATTGATGCTGATTTTCAGGCCTAGTGGGATCATTCGCCATTCTAGGTGAATTAGTCCCAATTCTACAAAACTGAGTCAGAACCTGTTTCTGACAAAAGGGTATCTGAAAATGCAGAAAACAAAAAACTGACCTAGAAGTGGGACACATTCACCACCCATGGAAAATGATTCCACTTTTTAATTTCTAAATTTTCAAAAGTGGAATCTAGAGCTTCTGATCTGCACTTTTGACTTCTCCAGGTGTCTGCTTTTGAAACTCTGATTTACAGGTTTGAAAATGAGTTTTTGTTGATATTTTGACTTGTTGAATGAGGAGAAGACTTTATCAACCTTGCAACTTGATCTTCAATTATTTCCAAGCTTCCAAGATACCTAAATATGCAAACAAACAAGACAAGAGAGAGAGAGAGATTTTAAATGTTAGGGCATGGGGGTTTGCCTTGGTCAAACCCCTTTTAGGTATTTAAACCAAAATGATGAAAGAATGGAATGAAACATGTAATAATGGAGTTGATTACCTTGTCATGATGTTTTATCTTGAAAGTATGCAACAAAACATGAAGAATCTACCCTTGGATGTCTGAAAGTTGATCTTGAATGGCTTGTAATGTTAAAACCCTAAGTTGCTTGACTTGAAAGAGAAGATTGGTGGATGAATAATGAAGAATGAATAAGAGAGATGTGAAAATGAGTTTAAAGAGGTGTGTTTATAGGAAATTCACCTATTTTACCTATTAATACCTCATCACAGGCTGACATGAAGCAATATTAAACTCAAATTTTAGTTTTTTCCCACTCAAAGGTAAAAATTGAGCCAAATGGGACTCATTCACCACACATGGCGAATAGGTCCCACTTGGATGGGACTGATTTTCCATGCATGGAAAATGGGTCCCACAGGGGCCAATCTAATAGCTAGGAAGACAAGATATAAGGAAATAAGGTCTAAATTGCAACCTTGTCAGGTATTTGATCAATTTAAGCCTTTAGATGCACAATATGGGTTTATAGGGGCATATTAGTGATGATGTAAAGGTCAATTAGGGCTTGGGATAAAAAAATCAATGTGAAAGTGTGATTAAATACACTTTACAACACTAAAATGTGATCCACATAGCCTAGAAAGGCACAAAAACTAGTGTGAATGTGAAAGACACATTACAACACTAGTATATCATTAAGTTTAATTCAAAAACCTTCTAGATTGATTTAATAATGCATTTAAATATATTTTATAATGTTGAATTAGGGAGAAATAGGTTCATTAAGTCTAGAAAAGTGTGAAAGTATCTTACAACACCTTTACAAGACATCGTTAAAAGCATGTTATTGAATTTGCAAGGGTCCAAGACCTAGTGTGGATGCATAAAATATCTCACAACACCTAAATCAAGGCCTTATTAAGTCCAATTTGTCATGAATTATTCCCATGTCAAGAAAAGGGTACTTTTTCCTATGGTGCATTTAGCCCCCACATTAGTGAGAGGATGAACTTGCTTCAAAATCACACTAAAGTAGACATTCAAGAGAGATCCAAGTGTTCATATGTAGATGAAAAAGAATGAAAAAGATCAAAGGAGGTGGCCAAGCCCCGGGGATCGAAGATCCTAAGTCAAACCATCAAGATACAAAATCATGCAATGACAAGAAAGAGAAAGATGAAAATGAAAAGATGGATCAAGCTTCAATCGTCTATCCAGCTAGTTGTGAATCAGATCTAGGTGTGATTGTTTCAGAAAGAAAATGTATACTCACTCTAGGGAGACGAAACTCTTGGCTGTCTACTGGGTGAGAAGTCCATTTTGGTGAACCTACATTTTGAACACTTTGCATTTCTGATTTCATTCACACATTGCATCCTAGATTACATTTGCATCAACTTTCAATTAGGGTATTGTTTTTTTCTTACATTCTAGGACTTCTCATATTGCATTAGTGAAAGCTTTGTTTAGATTTCATTCTTGCATTGTATATCATTGAAAAAATTGAAAATTTGCATTTTGCATCTTTAATTACATTCTGAAAAGCATTAGAATCATTTAAAAAAAATTGAAAAACACAAAAAAATATCATACTAGGACTCATTCGCCACCCTGGGAGAATCAGTCCCTCTGCACTTTTTACACAGTATTTTCTGTCATTTTCCTACATTTCTATTTTTTGTAGTTACTTGTTAGTTACAGTTAGCAGAATTTCTATTATTTGCATTTAGAACTCATAGATTTCCTTCCATTTACATTCACCCCATATTTTGTGGTACTTGTATGAGTGTTTGGTGCCCCATTGATAATACTTTAGTGATATGAAGTTCTAGACTCATGGCCTCTTGTGATAACACTTTCGTTGTGGACCTTGGGATCTCAAGAGCTCCTACTTCTAGTATGGACAATGTTGCATTAGGAATTGACAATACCACTTCTATGCCTTCACATTTCCATCCAATGAATGTTGACACCCAAAACAACTCCCTCCTGCAAGGAAAGGTCATTTATATCCATGAGGATTTTGCACATTTACAACAAGACTTGTCCCTTGAAAACATTTCGACCACCACCATACCTGCAATTCAAAACCTTCATTGTTTGATTGAAAGTGATGATGACTTTAAAGTTATGAAGAGAATTGTCGAGATTTACAATAAACATGCCTCTTCTAATACCCAATCCGCAAACATTCATGTAAGCCAAGGAGGGCTTCAAGTTCCTCCCCCTTCAACCATAGCATCCATACCAACTTATACCACTCCGCAAGTCACCGCAACTATGCACTAGGTTAGTTATGTGGCTCCTTCTTTCCCAATTCCAACTAGCATTCCCAGTTCTCTTGTGGTGTCGCAAGTCCCCTCCACTACCTTCACCCCTCTTAGTGTTCCTTTCACTTCCCCTAACATCACATACACTCCATCACCATTTTCCCTTCCACCCCAAACCACTTACCCTGACCCTATTCTTACACAACTCTTTACAAACGTTTCATCCATGCAACAACAAATTTCCACAATTAGCCAAGGTCAAATCGCTCCACCCACATATCATGTTCGTAGTAGCCCCTTATCCTTAGACATATTACGAACCCCGATGCCACAAGGGATAGAAATGCCTGAGTTTGAGAAAAATGGAGGTAAAGGAGACCCTATCAACCATGTTAATGCTTATACAACTTTATACAGTGATTTTTTCCTTGAAGATAAACTCTTAGCCAAAAAATTTCCAAGAACCTTGAAAGATACTACATTAGAGTGGTTCTCCAACTTGCCCAATCATTCTATCTGATCCTTCAATGAATTGGTGGATGCTTTCATAAGTCACTTTCAATTCCATATGACACCTAAAAAGATCATGGCTGACCTCATGTGATGTAGACAAAACACAGAAAAAAAAAGTAATTGATTTTATCTCATGATTCCAATCATTGTATGCTCAAATTGATGTCAAGATTCCTGATGCACATCTGCAGAAGATGTTTATTGAAAACTTGCACACAAATCTTCAAGACAAATTAACTATGATGAAATTCCCTTCATTCATGCATTTATGCACAACCTTATGTGATTATCACAACTCAGTTTCTAGTCGAGACTCAAAGTCCACTTCTAACCACGCTGCCAAATCTGAACCACAAAACAAAAATAATGCACAAAACTTTCACAAATAATATAGAGACTTTTTACAGTTCAATCCACCTCCACAATCGCAACCAACCCACACAGTTCCAAACCAAGTAGCAGTTGCGGTGCCTTATACCTATGGGGACCCGTAGAGATAATTTACTCCCTTACCCGATACCCTCCACAACATAATGAGCCAATTGCTTCAACAACACATGATCACTTTGCCACCCGTTAAACCACTTGATCACACCCAACCATTACCACCCACCTTAAAACTTAATTCTTACTGTCATTTTCATCACCAAAATGGACATGACACCGAACACTGCAAGCATCTAAAACATTTAGTTCAAGACCTCATTGATTTAGGCCATTTGTCCATTGCAGGTGTTAATGATCAAGGCAATAAGTGTGTTGCACCCCCTAACCAGAATTTACAAATTTTCATCAATCCCATGCCTAAACACAATATCTCATTTGTCAAGGCTAGTGAACCTTCAAACACTGATGTAATAAATGTTAATACAAATAATGAACAATATGATATAACTCCAACTGTTACCCAAGTTAATGCTATGGATAAACTCATGCGTGCGATAGATGTTATCCCTTGTAAGGGCCAAAACAATAAATCTCTTGATATCACTTTTTATGCTAAAGATATACTTCAAAAACTTCTTGATGGTCCTCTTTGCATAGCTGGTAGAATCTATGATAAACCCACCAATAGATCCCACCTGTGGTGAGAATTTGATCAAATAAGAGTTTTTAGTATTTCATGATCTCTATCAAGATGATTATAATAAACCAACTGCATGGATTAAGACACATACTAGTTTTGCATGCCCTACGATAGGATTGATCGTGCTCCCATTACAAATAGGACCCAAAACTTCAGATGTAACAATTTCTATTATTCCACAATCGGATCAATTTCATTTATGGCTAGGCCACCCTTAGCTTCGCTCAATGAAAGTGGTCCCTTCAGTGGTTCACAAGTGTTTGAAGTTTCATCATGGAAATGAAATATTTACCATACACCATAGTGGCTTTAATCCATTATCCTCTAAAGGTAATTTTTCCTTAGAAGCCTTTTGGCCTGAACCCATGGAACCCATTACCCCTCAAAAATACTTCTTCTTCATAACCTATCAAAAGTTCAAAGCTAAACACATAGTTGAATTGTCTCTTTGTAAAATGTCCTTGTCAACTTCCGCTCTTCCTACCATAGATGAAACCATGCTTCAGCTTGAGTCTCATAACAAACAAACCATGCATCCTCATGAACAACCAAAAACAAACACTTCACCTTCCTTGTTTAAATGACCTAGAGAAAGTGAAACCAATCCCATCGTGCCTCCTCGAATTAAACAAGTGTATAAAGCTAAAAAGAAAGTGATTGAATCATCCACTTTTGTTTCTTCTAGTATTCCCCCTTTAGAAGTAGAAGAAACTATGATGACTCAATCCACTCTTACACATCAACAACCCCAAAACAGAATCAAACGAAACCGTGGTGCTAGGGAACGTAGACATCGTTGTCGTCTCCTTGCCGGTGAATCCCGCATAGAAGAAAATAAAGACAATCAACCTCTACCTTTGACAGAAGTAATAGATGACCACCCTCCTCCTGACCCGCCACAAGATAGTCCAATACAACCTTCACAACAAAACGATCCAATCCAATAGCCACAACTTTTGATACATCCTTCCTTGGAAATTACCCTTCATCCTCCCATCGTCATCAATCTTGATGATGATGATGATGTAACGATAGCAAAAATAGATGAAGAAGTGCACAATGATATAAACTCTTTATTTTCCTCTACAATGAGCTTAAATGATAAATCCTCTCAACCAAGTGAAGAACCTAGTACAACTCCTAGTTCGATGCTTGCAATTCTTCCTTTGGACAGTCAACCGCCCTCACATTATACTGAACATGATTGGGAGGTGGATGACTTGTTAGATGGTTTACTCGCATTCGCTTAACTAGCCTTTTTGCATTTCTCTTTTTATTTTCCCTTTTGCACTTTCATGTGTATCGTGTGTTCAATTTTTTCTCTCTCATCATACATATCTTCTATTTGTACCTCTCTTCTTCTATATGTCATACCTTTTTTTTTTCACTTTTGTTTTGTGTTTTCCTTTTGGGGATGACACAAGGCATCGAGACCGCAATGTCTCCTTCATGTTGACCCAAAAAAAATTTCTTTTTTGTTGGCCTTTTCATTTTCTTTCTTTTCGCTTGTGTTTTTCTTTTGGGGATGATGCAAAGCGTTGAGACCGCAATGTCTCTTCCATGTTGACCCAAAACGAATTTTCTTTTCCTTTCATTTTTTCTCTCTTTGTGTCATTCTTCAAATTCTATGTGCTTTGGGGAATGATGACAGTTCTGAGATCTTTTATAAAAACATTGTAGCAATGAACATACTAACCCCAAATCCATAGATCCCTTATGTGTTTGGTGTGTTCTTTTCTAGGGTGTAACTCCCTTTCTTTTAGTTTTCCTTTTCATTGATATGACACAGCCTTACTTGAAAATATATGACTTGACATAGGGGTTTTCCAAGTTGGCTCTCATGTCTTGTTTTCTATTTGTATTTTCTTTCTTTCGCACTACTTTCAAGTAATTGCTCACATAATGGTTTGCTGCAATTCCTTTAAAGTGGGGGGCATACATTACCATTAATTCATTTGCATTCTTAGTTCCTAGTATAGCCTTGTCGTTTAAATGATGCGTTAGTCACTTTGTGGATGACATTAGGTGTGATGTCCTTCATAAGGGTGATCTATGTTAGCATATTACATTCCTCTTGGTGGCCTGATGTGACGCACTGCATCCCCTAAGTTGTGAATATATTATTCTTTGATTGGTCCTCTCATGGAGACATTAGACACAATGTTCCCTAAGTGAATGACCTTGCATAAACTTAACAAAACTCCTTTGAACATCTTTTTAATTTTTACATTTTTGCATTTTTGCATTTTGCATAACGCAACTTGCATGCCTATGGTACCTTCCTTTTTGTTCATGAGTTCTAAGCATATGGAGCTTTTCTTGTCTCATGAAGCACGAACTGACATTTTCCTTGTGGCGCCTTGTTAAAGTTATCAAGAAGCATAAATTTGAAATGGTTGAGTGGGAAGCCCATCTAGCGGCATGACTTTCACCATAGCCACCTTTGTGTTTGTGAGTGCATACCAACTAGCATATGTATCTCCCCTTTTTAGGCTTTCTCACCCCACGGATGTGGCCCCAAAGTGAGTATACTTGCCTTCTCACCCAACGGACCATCATGAGTTCTGTCACCATAGAGTGAGTATACATTCTCTTTTAGCCTAGATCTAATCCACAACTAGTTGGACAGACGATCGAAGCTTCATCTGATTCTCAACATTTGTGTGTTCCTTTGTTCTTATGCTTAGTTTGCCATGGGATCTTCATCTTGGGGGCTTGATCATCCTCCTTGACCATTCTATTCTATCTTGCTAATGTAAGTACATATGGACCCTCCTCCTGATGTTCATGGCTACTTTAGTGTGAATTTGAAGCAAGTTCATCCTCTCACTAAAGTGGGGGCTAAATGCACCATTGAAAAATGGACCCTTGTCATTTTCGTGGTCTTTTAGGCCTTGCTTCATGATGTTTGGTCTATTTTTCTCTAATTCTATGTTGTAACATGGCTTGAACATGCATATTTAGGTACTAAAGTTCAAATAATGATGTCTTGTGAAGGTTTTGTGAAGTGTTGTAAGAAATTTCTACACTCTTCTAGACTCTATTCATTACAATTCACCTAAAAAATCACCTTTTCATCACTAATCAAGTCCTATTTTGAAGTGTTGTAAAGTCTTGTAACAAGATTTCACACTTTTCTAGGCACAATTTCACTATTTACACCTTTCTTATGCTTTATGCCCTTATAAGCCTTAATTAAGTGCATTTTTGAATGTAAGCCCGACAAAAAACATTAAATACAAGATAAGTCCCAACACCCATTTTCAAGTCCTAGGTGGGACCTATTTTCCATGGGTGGCGAATGAGTCCCCCTTGGCTCCAAATTCAAAATATTTTAAATTTCCTTTCGGATTTTTATTCAAAATCACTTGATGTCGGCCTGTAATGAGGTATTAACAGGTTACTAAGGCACAAGATTTTATAAATAAGTGTTTTTACATCCATTTCAACCCCCATTCATTCAAGCATTCAATCTCATATCACATTCAAGCATTCAAGCATCCTACAACATCAAATCAAGCATTATTCAAGCATTTTGGAGCATCCATTGATCTAACTTCATGTTTTCATCAACAAGGGTTTGGTAAGTTGATAGCATTTGCATGTTATTTGTTTATCATTCTCTTGCATTTCATTATTTTATTAAGGGTTTGATTACCAAAGTGGGGTTTGACCAAGGAAAACTCCTATTTGCTAACCCTCAACCATTTCCCCCCTCTTGCATACATGTGTTTTCAAACCTATGTATGCAGATTTAACAAGCATTTAGGTGATTGAAGATTGGTCAACAAGTCAACTAGGTGCTTCAAGTCAAATCAATCATATTTCAAGCTTGGAGAAGGTATTCTGTTTGTTTCTTGCAGAATTGACTTCAACAACCCGATAAGAAAACATTTCTAGATCTGGTGTTGCAGATTTGTCTCCTGATTTCTCAAAAAAGGGAAAAATCAATGAAAAAGGAAAAATCCGATTTTGTAGAACTCAAAAATCTGGAAGCTTCTAAGCTTGTTAAAAAGGGGTTCTGATGAAAAATGCGATTATTCGCAAAATTCTAATAGGTTTTACACTGGATAATAAAAGTATTGGATGGCTACGGTTTGGTGGATGTAGCCCGGATTGGGTGAACCACGTTAAATTCTCTGTGTTATGATTTATTCTGTGTGTGTTTTGGTTTCTCTGTTTATTATATAGATCTGCATTTAATTGTTAGATATCTTCCATTTCTAACCCTAACAAGTGGTATCAGAGCGGGTTGTGTTTCGATTATTGTCTGTAGGAAGGTCTCACGGCTGAGTGGGAGTCTCACGGTTGAGTGGGAGTAATGGCAGATGAGGGTAAGAAGGTTGAGAAGTTTAATGGGCAGAACTATCAGTTATGGAAGATGCAGATGGAGGACTATCTCTATCAGAAGGATTTATGGTGGCCATTGGAAGGGAAAACCAAGAAACCTCCAGCAATGTCAGATGAGGACTGGGAGATCTTAGATAGAAAGGCTCTTGGCAATATTCATTTGTGCCTAGCACAATTAGTGGCATTCAATATTACAACAACAAAGACAACTCAAGAGTTGATGGAAACCCTGGCGAAGATATATGAAAAGCCTTCCACTTCGAATAAGGTATTTCTTGTGAAGCGTCTATTTAATATGAAAATGGTAGAAGGTGGGTTAGTTACTGATCATTTAAATGAGTTTAATATGGTCACCAGTCAATTAACTTCTGTAAAAGTAAACTTTGATGAAGAAGTTAGGGCTCTTTTGATTCTGTGTTCTTTGCCTGAAAGCTGGAATAACTTGGTAATGGTTGTTAGCAATTCTGTTTTTGGTTCAAATACATTGAAGTTTGATGATGTTGTTGGTGTTATTTTGAGCGAGGAAATTCGTAGGAAAAGCTCAGGTGGAACATCCACATTAGGTAGTGTTTTGAATGCAGAAAGCAGGGGCAAAACAAAGGAGAGAGGAAACAATTTTGGAAATCATGGGAAGTCACGAGGAAAATCAAATGATAGAAAGTCCCAATCTAGAGACAAGAGGGATTGCTGGTATTGTAGTAAGCCGAGTCATTTGAAGAAAGATTGTTGGTCTCGAAAAAATAAAGGAGACAAATAGGAAGGAAGCAAAGAGGAAAATGTGGTAAGTAATAAATCTGATGCGGATGCTTTGATTCTTTTCCTTGATAATGTTGATGATTCTTGGGTGTTAGATTCAGGGGCTTCATTTCATGCTACCCCCCATAGAAGTTATTTTCTTGATTATGTCTAAGGGGATTTTGGACTGATTTATTTAGGAGATAAGAACCTGTCAGTTGTTGGAAAGGGAAGAATCAAGATTAAGTTGCAGAATGGGAATCATTGGCTACTACGTGAGGTAAGGCATGTTCCAAAGTTAAGCAGAAATTTAATTTCAGCAGGGCAACTAGATGATGAAGGTTGTGTTGTTACATTTAGTGATAAAAATTGGAAGGTCACAAAGGGTGCCTTAGTGGTAGCAAAAGGTGTGAAAGTAGGCACCTTATATCTTTGTACAGGTCATACTGTTCCTTCTACTTTAATTGTTACAGAAAAAGGTCAATGTTAGAGAACATTTGCTCAGTTCAGCAGGTAGAAGATCATACAGTTGTTGTGGACTCTGAATCAACACTATGGCATAATAGACTTGGGCATATGAGTGCAAAAGGTATGAAAGTATTTCATTCAAATAATGTTTACGGGTCTAAAATGTGTTAATATGGATTTTTGTGAAAGTTGTGTGTATAGAAAACAAAAGAGAGTTAGTTTTCTCAAGGATGGGAAGCAAAAGAAAGATGAGAAATTGGAGCTTGTGCATACGGATGTATGGGGACCAGCTCATGTATCTTCTCTTGGTGGCTCTCTGTATTATGTTACATTCATTGATGATGCAACTAGGAAGGTATGGATTTATTTCCTTAGGCAAAAATCTAATGTATTTGAAACCTTTAAAAAATGGAGAAGCTTGGTTGAGAATGAGACAAGTAAAAAGATAAAATGTCTCAGATTTGATAATGGTGGTGAGTATTGCAGTAAAGAGTTTGAAGATTATTGTTCCTCTAATGGTATTCGTAGGCAGAAAATGGTTCCAAGGACTCCATAGGAAAATGGAGTGGTTGAGTGCATGAATAGAACAATAATGGAGCATGCATGGACTATGAGATTGCATGCTGGGCTGCCTTTAAAATTGTGGGCAGAGACTGTAAACACTGTTGTTTATTTAATTAATAGAGGTCCTTCTAATCCTTTAGGTTGTGGTATTCCAGAGGAAGCATGGAAAGGTAAGAAGGTGAGTTATTATTTTCTCAAAACCTTCGGTTGTGAAGCATTTGCACATGTAGATTCTGAAAATAGAACCAAGCTTGATGCAAAATTAAAGAAATATGTATTTGTTGGATATGGCATTGATGAATTTGGTTATAGGCTTTGGGATTTTGAAAATCAGAAAATTGTGAGAAGCAGGGATGTCATATTCAATGAGAAGGTGTTGTACAAAGATCTGTTGCTGCAGCATGAGAAGAAAGAAAATGATTATGCTATGTTGGATGATATTCCAAACAATGATGTTTCAGTGGTTCCTCATGCTGGACAACAACAACAGCAACAAATACCACAAACTCCTGTTAGACGATCTTCAAGGATAAGTAAACCTCCAGAAAGATTTTCTCCCTCTTTGTATACAATTTTGTTAACTGATGCTGGTGAACCAGAATATTATGATGAAGCTATGCAGGTGGACACCAAGGTTCAGTGGGAGAATGGAATGGAAGAAGAAATGGACTCCTTGCTAAAAAAACCAGACTTGGGAATTATGCAAGTTGCCTGTAGGTAAAAAGGCTTTACCAAACAAATGGATTTATAGGCTGAAAGAGGAAGATGGAGGTAAGAAAAGATTTAAAGCCAAATTAGTTGTAAAGGGATTTGCACAAAAACAGGGTATTGATTTTGATGAGATTTTTTCTCTTGTTGTTAAAATGACTTCTATTCGTATTGTTTTAAGTATTGTGGCTACTGAAGATTTGCATTTAGAACAGCTTGATGTTAAAACAACCTTTCTCCATGGTGATGTGGAAGAGGAAATATATATGGAACAACCACAAGGATTTGAGGTCAAAGGTAAGGAGAAACTAGAGTGCAGATTGAAGAAAAATTTATATGGCTTGAAGCAAGCACCTCGGCAATGGTACTTGAAATTTGATAGTTTTATGGCTGAGAAAGGCTACAACCAGTGTAATTCTGACCATTGTGTTTATTTTAAGAGGTTGGATAATGACAGCTACATTATTTTGTGTTTATATGTTGATGAAATGCTTGTAGCTGGGTCTAACATGGATCACATAAGTGAGCTAAAACAATAGTTAGCAAAATCTTTTGCTATGAAGGATTTAGGGGCAACAAAACAAATCCTTGGTATGAAAATTTGTAGAGATAGGAAAAAAAATTGTTTTTATCTCAAGCTAATTATGTTGAAAAGGTGTTGCAGAGATTTCATATGGAGAATGCAAAAGCTGTTAGCACACCTTTGCCTAGTCATGTTAAATTGACTAAGGATATGTGTCCAAAGACACAAGAGGAGGAAGAAAAAATGTCCAAAGTACCATATGCTTCAGCTGTAGGCAGTTTGATGTATGCCATGGTATGCACGAGATTGGATATTGCACATGCTGTAGGAGTTGTTAGCAGGTATTTGAGTCATCTCAGAGTTGAGCATTGGAATGTGGTAAAATGGATTCTTAGGTATTTGAGAGGTACATCTAATAATTGTTTATGTTTTGGGGGCTCTAATACTGATTTAAAAGGCTATGTTGACTCAGATTTGGTAGGGGATATAGATACCAGGCGGAGTACCATAGGTTATGTATTTACAGTTGGTGGGACAGCAGTGAGTTGGATTTCTCGCTTGTAGAAGGTGGTTGCTTTATCCACCACATAGGCAGAGTATGTTGCTGCAATAGAGGCGACAAAGGAGATGATATGGCTGCAACTTTTCATGGATGAGTTGGGAAAACAATAGGCTAGAAATTACTTTTTTACAGACAGTCAGAGTGCTATACAACTTGCAAAGAATTCTGCTTTGCATTCTAAAACAAAACACATACAATTGAGATATCATTTCATTCAGTCAGTGTTGGAGGATGGACAGGTCAAGTTGGACAAGATACATACAGATGTCAATCCATGCTCATATATGTTTACGAAGGCGGTGACAAGGGAGAATCTGAGCTCCCCTTTAGCTTCGTTTGGTCTTCAAGGTTGAATTCAAGTAGAACAAAGCAGCAGGGTCCAAGGTACTTATTTCTAGTGGGAGCTATCATTGCAGCAGTGTCGTCCAAAATTATTCCTTGGGATACAAAATTCTCAATCTTGCAAAGTTATCTTTATCTCACAAACCAAGTTTATCAAGAAATTGTTGGAGAAGTTTAGGATGGAAGATTGCGAACTAGTGAGTACACTCTTGGTCATAGGCTACAAATTAAGTAAAGATAATGAGTCCCTAGAAGTAGATCAAACTATATACAAGCCAATGATTAGGAGTCTACTATATGTGACTACTTCAAGACCACATATTATGCAAGTTGCAGGTATGGTGGAACAATTTCAGCCAACACCAAAAGAAATTCATGTTCAAGCAATTAACAATCGATTTTGGTTTGCAGTATTTGAGAGGTGAAGATTTCACACTAAAAACATATATAGATGTAGATTACATAGGAAATGTTGATGATAAGAAAAGTACAAGTGGAGAAGAATTCTTCCTTGGCAATAATCTAGTGTCTTGGTTAAGCAAGAAACAACCTTCAATTTCTTCATCCATAGTAGAGGCCGAATACATAGTAATATCATGTTGCACACAAGTCCTTTAAATGAAGAAACTATTGAAGGATATGAAGATAGATTATTATCATCCAATTTCAATACTTTGTGACAACACAAGTGCAATTAATATTTCAAAGAATCTAGTTATGCACTCTAGAATGAAGCACATTCCCATGAAGTATCACTTCTTAAGAGAGCATGTATCAAAACAACAAGTTGGTATATATTGCCACACAAGAATAGATTGGAGATATTTTCACAAAACCCCTTCCAAAAGAAACGTTTGAGTATCTTAGAAAAAAATTGGGAGTGATAGTTATTTCATCTAGCCATTGATTAGAAGCATAAATTTAGGAAGAGCTAATTATTGCATTATTTTTCACCTCTATGGAACTTTCTATAATAATTATGAGTCCATCCCTTTACCATTGATAGCAATGGGGGAGAATTACAGATAGGGGGAGAATTACAAAAGGATGGTGGATTACAAAAAGGGGGAGAACTACAAAAATAAAGAGAGTTACCATCAATGAAAAAAGGGGAGATTGTTGGCAATTTTGTCATTGATGTAAAAGGCATGGATATAATTTTATCAATGAAAGAAATTGTATAAAGGACAAGGTCAAAGGCCACTAATTGTTGTTCAAATTCAAGGCATCCAAACACATGTTTATGATCCCTAAGTTTTGGTCAACCTTCCTCCACCTTGGCGCTCATTACCAAATCACCCATCCTTGATCTTTTCAAGATAAAAATTAAATTAATGTTTCAATATTGGCTGACCTTACTTTGGTGCCCAATAAAATATCAAATAAAATTTAATTTTATGCTTCCTTGTGTGCCTCAACCCCCTTGGGTGAAGTTCCTAATAGGGGAAGGTACCTGCAATCAGATTACAACTACTTCCTTTTTGTCAATTGGTCACTATATGTACATGTGATCTTGTTGAGTTAGTGATAGTGTATATGTATTGTATGTATGATCTAGTCATATTGTGTATATATAGCACATGCTTGAGCTAGCCACATTATGTATATGTGATGCATGCATGCACAAGCTAATCATGTTGTGTATATATATGATGTATGTATGGACTAGTCATGTTGTGTATGTGTGTCTAAGTGGGCCATATTATGTATATGTGATGCATGCACGATCTTGTAACATTTCACATGTGTGATCATCCATGTGAGCTAGTTGATATGTGTATCTATGATGTGTGTATGAACCAATCACATTATATATATATATATGACACATGCATGAGCTAGTCACATTGTGTATATGTGTTCTATATGTGAGTGATGAAGATGTACTTTCCTCACAACCAATTTCTCATCTAAATTCACAACACAGATTAAAAATGACTCCATGATCAATTAATTCGAAAATCAATAATTACATGTGTCAATTTTAAATCGATTTACAATTACACACGTCATT
>VDFB02028732.1:19069-33862 GCA_007258455.2 Sequoia sempervirens
AAGACAAGTATGTGCTATATTGTAATAGTCAAAGTGCCATTCACTTGGTGAAAAATCTAGCCTTTCACTCACGAACCAAACACATTGACTTAAGGTATCATTGGATTAGGCAGGTGTTGGAGGAAGGAAAGCTACACTTGGAAAAGATCCATACAGCGGAGAGCCCTGCGGATATGTTTACAAAAATACTGCCAAGAGCCAAGCAAGAGTTATGTAGGAGCTTGGTAGGCCTGCAGATGACTTGATGCACAGGCTTGGGCAAGGATAAATAGCAAAAAGGATCATCTACAATTGCAGTTTGTTAGCCAGGAGCCTTGCATTTAGCTTCAAGTGGTAGAATGTTAGTTGTGAAGGCTAAATTTAGCTTCAAGTGGGAGAATGTTAGTTTTTTGAAGACTAAATTTAAAATTAAGAAACTTCTATTTCGAATAGATGTTTCTACTTCTAATTAAGAAACATCTAGTTCAAATAGAAGCTTCTAGTATTATTTAGAAATTTCTCATTCGAAAGCTTTCCCGCTTTTATAAATATGTCAATATTGATCTCTTCTCTATGTTATTGTTGAGAAGAACGATTATTCTTCATATTGAGCTCCTGATGTAAAAATATTTTCTGTGATAATAAAAGCTATTGATCCTTGCCCCATGGTTTTTCCTCTACATTGGAGGTTTTCCACGTAATCTCTATGTTCTTTACAATATCTTATTTTGCTGTCTATTTTATTTACTGTGTTTATTTTTATTGCTGCTTATTATTATTATTCTGCCTTATATTTCATAACACTCTCTATTGAGCGCAACCTCCTCCCCATGTTCGATTCATTCTCTAGCCTCCAAAGAAAAATTTAGCTTTTCTTCTTTTGGTTCGGTTCTTTATCCTCTGGCAATTCACATTGTCGCCTCTTTTGCCATACATTATAAATCTTAAATTGCAAGTCCCACGTATTGTCTAATGATTACTCTTCCCTTGTCCCCACCTTATAGGCAACCACTCCATATTTCATAAGACAGGTCGAGTGACATGTTGCGTGGCCAATGTATGTCTCTTGCTGCGTTTATTTTTCTTCTCCTAGCCTTCCACTCACCTTCCCATGCAAGATCTTTTCTTCATGCGTTGTCTCAATCATCTCACAATTTGCTGCGTTCTACCTTGGAGTCCCATCGTGGCATTTTCACAGGTCTTCTGCTGCATGAATAACTGATGCCTCATTTCCTATATGATTTCTCCCTGATACTCATTGTTTTCCTCATGGTGCAGGTAAAAGGAAGGATTCTGCGTGCTTTTCCTTCCCTCTGTGGCCTCCCTGTCTCCCCCTTGGCCGCTTCCCCCTTACCGCCCCCTCTCACTTGCACAACGGTGCTAAAATAAAGTTATGTGGAAGAGGGGAAGGCGAGGCGATTTCCTCTCAATGGGCAGTTTAACCAAAACATAATTCCCTTCAAATGCTGCACGGTCTCTTGATATTCCTTAAAACAATTGATTAAAATTTGTATTTTGAAAAAGAATATACTAATATTTATTTTCCATTGTGCCATTTTGAAATCAATTGGAATTGGCGTCAAATTACATCTTCAACATTAAATGTCATATCCACAAAAATACAAAAGACGCAAACATGATGCATCTATCAATTGAAAACCGAGTTTTGGGATAACCTTTTTCCCGAAGCTTGAAAATTTATGAAAACTTGCATAGGTGTGTAATTTGACATTACAAAACTTTTTGCCAAACCATTTTGCCTCCAACCTCATAGATGGCGAAATTTTAAATCTTTGTCAAGTTACCACCTAAAGTCGGAAAACACTTAGTTCTCCAAAACCGTTGACAATTTGAATTTGAAACATCTACCATTAAATCCAGAAAGGAGTTTGAATTTTCTCTATAAGAAAGATTTTCATGAAATCTTACTAAACTTTGAAACAATCATTTTTTTTTGGTTGATGTAGGATTGTGTGTTTGCGTCAATGCTCTTGCATTAGTGAGCTAGTTACCATGTGTGTCTATGGTGTTTGTAAGAGTTGGGCTCTACGTGGTTTTATGTGTGTGTCATACATTGACGTTGACCTAGAACTAACATATAATTAGAAGTCATTTTCTATCACTCTATTGTATATGATTTGGATTTGAAACACAAGTTCAATCATTGGTTGTGATTTAAAGATACAAACATGGGATCTCATCCCAAATGTAAGGATGAGATATCTCTATTATGTGTGTGTGAATTATATAGCATCTGATTACTAGAATGGGATATGTAGGTGGGGCCATGAGTAATAAAGTCTTGAGGTTAATGTCTAGGTCTAGGGATGGCCCTAAAATTGAAGGCCTATCATAGTTAATGCAAGTTTGTAAGATTGTAGCATAAGGTTGTTGCCATGGCCATGGTTGGTAAGATTATGAAGCTAGTGCTTCTACATTCAATAAATATTGATAGATTGCTTAGCCAATTAAGATAATACTTGAAGTGTAATGATGTTAAAACAATTGTAGTAACAAAATAATTATTGCATTTATTCATCCTCTTCCATTTGAAAAAATTCTTTTAATTTTTTATATTAATCTCATATGTTTTTCCCTTTTAACTACTTATCCTTTTCTGGAACTTTGACATCAATTTATAAACTTCTATGATAGCCCTCCTCTTGTTCCTTTTGTGACAAATAATTAACCCCTATTCTTCTATCAAGTTCAAATATTTTTGCATCTTGATATCACTTTGACCATTAAAAGATCCCTATTTTTTACATAGCAAAAACTACAATTCAACTCCCTTTTTTTTTCTCACAATTAACATATTTGTTTAATAATAAAAGCCACAATTTAGTTCCATTTCTTTTTACAAAGATGTTCATATTTGAAAACCATTAAACTCATTTTTTTTAAATCACAATTTAATTCCCTTTTCTTTTCACAATTTTTAGCCAAATATTTATTTTTCTTTAATTTTTCTAAAAAATATAAAAAATTAATAAAAATCAAATAATAAGTCAATTCATATCATATATAATATAGTATATCACTTGTCAATATTTTTGATGTATTGGAAAAAATTACACCTAAGTAGGCACAAAATTAGATAGAAAATGACATGGTATGAAAACTTTATCACTAAAATTCCTTATCAATATTGTCACTATTTAAAAAAAAGAAAGACAAAATTAGGTAGAAAATGACATGGTATGTAAAATTTGTCAATACAATTCCTTACCAATATTGTCAATATTTTAAAAAATAAACACAAAATTAAATAGAAAATGACGTGATATGTAAACTTTACCACTACAATTCCTTACCAATATTGTCAATATTTAAAAATATATATTTCATACGTACTATATATTCCAAATCATAAATACCTCAAAAATCTATGTGCTCTTATATTTTAATTTTCCTTCATAATAATTAATATAATTTAAACTTTTATCTCTAAATTTTGAATTTTTATCATTATAAAAAATAACAATATCAATTTTTTGGTTTATAATGTCACTATTGATACTTAATATATCAAATTAATTATTTCTACAATTTTATATCGACAAATATTTTTAAAATTTTTATATAAATTAATTTAAAGTTTTATACAAAATTCATTTCAATTATAAAAATAACTAAACCTTAATTTCATAAAAAAATATTTCAATTATTTTTATCTTAATGGTTAAATTTCATATAAGATTCAATTTAGTGATTAAAATCCTAACATTTCATTTAAAATAACGCAAAATCTTTTCCTAACAAAAATTAACATGAATTAAATAATGAATAATATATATGAATTTTAACATATAGATTAACTAAAAGAATTAATTTTTCCACTCCTAAAATTTCACACATATTTGAAGTTATTATCATATGGCTTTAAAATCATAATAATCTAAACCTTATAAATTAATCCAAAATTAACTAATCAAAGCTCATAATGTTAAGAATTTAATTCATATTATTTCATCAAATTATATTGTCACATTAATTACATTTTAATATAATATTAAAAAATTAATAATAAGTTTAAACATTTTCTTCAAGCAACTTTGTAATTTTTTTCTTGAAAGCTATTTGCCTTTTTTAAGCTATAAGACATATATTTGAGTTCATTTCTTTTTAAGTGCAACATTTTTCATCTCCAATAAATCTACCCATGTAATAAATGATATTCAAATTTATCAATTTACAAGCATTTTCTTTTAAACAATTTTGCAACTTCTCTCTTGAAAGTTATTTTCTTCTTTTTAACTATAAGACATATAGTTAAGTTCATTTCTTTTGAACTTCCCATGAACCAAATACATCAATTGTTACCTTAAATAATTAAATTTAATAAGAAACGATTTCCATACATCAAATAATATAATGTTGAACAATTTTATCCATAAAATATGTCAAATTGTTTTTAGCTATAAGACATCTCTTCTCTTGTATAGGAAGACTGAATCACTTGATAGGGAAAATTCCAGGCATACACAGCCAGAAGAAGAGTAAAACACTTGATACCGGAAAATTTAGATTGTCTGTCAGAATTTCTATATGATTATATCATATGTTTAATCTTATATATTTTTCTATTTCAAATCAAATAAGCTCTTCAAATATTGACCATCAAATTTAGGATCTCAAGATATAAACTCTGAACATAAATTTGTTTTGATTGTTGTTCAGCTGCTCAAAGATACATTTGTCTCCTTGCTTTATATTATTATCACGTACAAAATATCTCCACCCCGCACTAAAAGTAGGCCTCTTGTCTTTGATTATGCATTGCACTTTCCATTGGTTACACTCTCCATTCAAAAGAACAACCTCATTTTTTTGGTTTGGTAGTTGAATCGAACATCTCGGTGGATTTGGGAACGCCTGCATTCCCAAACCATGACAAAAACTAGGTTACGTAACCCAAGAAGTTATTGGATTGCATTAATTTAGTACATTCTTCTTTGACTTTACAATTCACACAAATGCAGATCTACACACAAGCATAATATTAGATCCTTAGATATCTATCAGCAAAATGAAGTAACAAAAACAAGTTATGAGATTTTAAATACGTCTTTAATAATCCTCTATTCCTGATTTAAATTTGAGAATATCTATAACCAAAGAAAGCAGAGAATTTGATCTTACTAGCTTGTATGGTTCGTTTATATTCTGTGATTTCATAACCCTCGTTTGACAGGGTTTATCTGATTTGAAAGGATGAGGGGACTCCATTGTCATGTGCTTCTGAGAGGAGATACAATGAGCAGGTTCATTGGATGAATTGCCTGCAATAAAACACACTTTATTGTTACCTATAAAATTACAATTCAAATGGCAACTCCAAAAGTTGTTATGGAACATACAAATTTAACAAGCTCTATATTTTTGGACAAAACTTTTGCTTACCAAGAAACGAGGATTTCCTTTTACTTCTTCTATTTTCAGCCACCGCTTCAGACTCGTGGTTATTTTCCTCGTTAGAAACCAAATCAATCAGCAATTTATTGCCCACTGATTGATTTAAACTGCATATTTTCTCAGAAGGGCATCTCTTGTTTGAATCAATGTTTGGTTTTTCAACATGAAGAGCACTGATAGTTTTCACACACCCAAAACTTCCAAACATATGAACCTCCAAGTATGACTTCGCTATGTAGTTGAACACAACAAAATCTCCCATTTGCAGCCTATAATAATTGACAAATTCTTTCCACCCATGTCGAAATTCCAGTTTATTGTTTGTACTCATTAACTCCACCTCCCACTCCTGCCGACCTGGGCCTTGCAACACCATTTGTTTGTCTTTCTCAGTTATATGGTGTGAAACAAATGCCGGAGGAATGCGCTGCATGAAACACATTACACAATTTCTTTCACCGGTTGTAAATAGTGTAAGAGAAATTTCAAAAAAAATGAAAAAGATTGGAGTACAAGTATAAAACTTAACAGTTTTTCAGCAAAGTCTCGAAGCATAACTTTGTAGAAAGAGGCAGAACCATCGAAGCGCTGTGTCTCGTGGTATTTGCCATGAATTTTATAACACTTGTGACTGCATACTCTGCATGGTATAAAAAGCTCCCCCGTTTCTTCATCTTCCATGGCAAAGTCGGATGCAAAAGCTATTAAGAACCAAGCCAAACTAAGAGAGGGTGCAGGAGACCTGAGAAGTAGAACCCACAAGAATGACTGACTGCACTTGAATTCGATGGATATAGAATGTCAACTAGAATTATACCAGTGTGAAAAAAACGGAGTGCATTCAATAATGATGTATTTAGCCATAATCATGAAGAAGTTGTCACTTAACACGCAAAATCAAGAAGATAGATTTCCCCTGACTTGCAATAATGGCAGGATTTGAAATATAACTTGTATGGCCTTATAAACGCATACAGAGCATATGGCGTTGGCCTTATAAGCCCATGGGTTACACGTTACAGTACTCTGGCACGTTTATGAGATGTGTTCGGCTGCAATTTTCCCACCTAGTACTTGTAAGGAAAACTTGAAAGGAGCTAAATATTAATAACACCAAGTAAAATGTGCCGCCGCCGCCGCCGCCACTTATCTGGCTGACAAAATGAGAAAAAATGATGAACATTAGCATGTCTCGAGAAGATCGTGTGGTGTAAAATGGTGTGAGGCTTATATTGTAGAATCGAATAAAAGGCATTTTGTCTGGAATTTATGTTGTGGCGTGAGAAAAGTAATGGTAGAGAATGAAATGTTGGTGGCCTGAGATATCCTTGCCACCATTTAGCTTCAAAGGGGCGTTCAAAATTTGCATAGCGTGAGAGCCAGCTAAGATAAAATGTCAAGACAAAAGATAATGACCAAAGCAGTGTTGGAAATCGGGAGAATAGGTATTGTTATATTTTTCAGTTGCAAAAAAGCATAAAAAATATGCTGTTGTAGTTCACATATGTAAAGGAGAGGCATTAAAATAACTTATAAACTTAAACTATCACAAATATTATAAAGAATTGTAAGAATTGGGGAAGAAGATCCGATAGTTGAGCATCTTAACATCAAAATCTTACGTGAAAATTTCAAATCACTCTCAGGTTTTTTACAGCAGCTTACTTGGCAAGTCCCCTGTTTATATCTAAGGTTTCAAGGCTATATCAGGATTTTTTTTCGAGGTGTCCAAAAGACCCCAAAAACGTGAGACCAATACTTGTACACTAAATCATGTTTTATTGGTGAGCTTATGTGGCATCACATGATTTGTTACTTTTAAAATCTAAGGAATGCATTTCATTAAAGTATGGGTAGTCATCATCAACACTAATAACTTTAAAGTCACAACTATTGGTCCAATATTGTTAAAATAGTCATCATCAATGCTAACAACTTTAAAGTCACAACTATTGGTCCTCTCCCCTAGGCATTGGAATAAGTTTGATTGAGGTGTTGATTTTCTACTAGAAAAAGAGGCATTTCGACTAGAATATATGCATGCAAAGTTAGGTGTAAAAGGGAGCAAGAATGGTGTTAGAAAACGAGTTTGATGTTTTAAAAACATTTATTGTAGAATTACAAAATTAGAAGTCTTTTATTTAGTGTGATTTTAATCATGTTAAAATAGAAATGAAGGTAATAGAATAAGTTATTGTTTTAGAGAATAGTAGTTAGAAATAAATAATTTTATAAGAGTACAATTAATATAAATATGTAGATTGATAATGGAATTTAAAATCTAAAATTAATAGGGAAGTTAAACTAGACTTGGTTTGTAATTGAATATTTCTATAGGATGGTTTTATTTTATTTTTAATGGGAGGTTAGTGTAATTGTAAAGACATCCATGTGATTGTGTAAATATTTGAAAGGATAGAAAAAATAGCGATGAAAGATGACAAATATATAGGAAAACACTAGATTAAAAATAATCAATCTTGGAAATAGGCCAAGAAAGAGGGTTGTGTGGGTCAAGAGAATTAGTCTATAAAGATTGGCACTAAAACAAGTGCAATTTGTAAAGTCAAAAGTATAATGTATACAATTTTTGACATTACAATAAAAATCATATGATGGACTTCTTCATGAGAACTATTGTTGAGCCCTCTAATGATGTGCACACTATAAACTCTATATAGTATGATTAGGTACTACAAGTAGTACTTGTGATCTACCCCTTAAGAACCTAGAAATCTCTCATACTTCTCTAACCAAATAAACACTTTCTCTTTCTATTAAAGAGAAGTGATAGGATGCAACACCTTTGGAAGTCCATAAAAAAATTGATAGTAATAACCCACTAATCTCATGAAACTATAATCCTTTAAAATATTGGTGGGTTCTAGCCAATGTATAATAAAATAAATCTTTGAGGGCTCTACCAAGATACCTTAAGGGATTACCAAATATGATAGAATTGAAATACTACACCTTGGACTAAAAGAAATTACACTTCACCAAGCTACTATAAAATTGGTTCTCACATAGACACTACAAAATATATCACAAGTGATAGGGATACCCCTCTTCCATCCTCAAGTATATCAAGATGTCATCTAAAAAGACCAAGTTTTGGTAGGGGTGTGTACAGAACACCATGTTCATGAGACTCATGAACATCTATGAATCATTAGTCAACCAAAATAAAACTTCTATGAACTTATAGTCTTTATAGCGTGTGTGAAATGTTGTTCATTGAATGTGTGGCTTTACTATGTTGGGATGATGATATTCAATGGTAAGACCAATCTCAGAGAATAGATTGGTTCACTTGATTTGATCAAATAAATTTTAATCCATAGAAAAGGATAATGATCGCTCACCATTATTTTTTCAAATATTAATTATTGATGCACAATTGAAGGGATTTATCTTTATTCGCAAACATGATAGCTCCACCCTAAGGGGATATGTTAGGTTGAATATGTTCCTTCTCCAATATTTCCTCTAGTTTCAATTTGATCACTAAGCTCTTGAGTGTTTATTTATATGCTCACAAAATAGGATGTATTCCTGGAATTAAATCAATACATATAAGTCTACATCTTGCCTAGGTGGCATAGTAAGAATCACATTTCAAAAGCTTACATTTTTATACTCTTATAAGAGGGGGTTGATCAATAAGGGAAATTTCATGTCTATCACCGTCTAAATAGTTTCTCAATATGATATGCAACATTTGACATCCCTTTTAGATGCATTACTTCAATTACATTATGGAGATCATACAAAGAATAATGAGTCTTTGAACCCTTGATATCATTGTATGAACACTCAATATCACTTATTGTGGAATTTTATCTTAGCTCAATGGGAACTAAGATAATTCATACCAAGAATGATTTGACAAAATCCAAAAGGTATGAAGTACAAATCTACTAGACATGGTGATAAAGATTACAAGACCTATCACATAACCACACACAAGGGAGTCTACTACCACATTATAAATTGTGTTTAAATTAACCTAGCAATTGTTTTCCTACTTAATAGCCACTAGACTACATAACTTGACCAAATATATTACAATTAAGGATTCAAAAGTATAGGAACACACACACACGAGCTATCATTCCTATAGTGGATCCTTCACCATATATGCCATGGATTTATATTTCCTTGATGTTTGATCAATAGGAGTGCATCATGACATCTAAAAAACTTCCTACTTTCTTTCTTTTTCTTCATTTTGATGTGCAGTGCATAAATTTATAGTAATATTATAAACCTTGGAAAATGCACAACATCTAATGCTCCAAGTTAAAGATCTTATCTAATAGATCCTGGGACTTATCTAAAGAGGAAAAAGTGGCATTTCATAAGAAGCCTCAACATTGCGATGTGTGGTAGTGTGAGTAGTATTATTAAATTAAAGAGTAATGTGTATAAGTATTGATGGGTCACACTTATTTTATCAGTTTAACTTAATTTATGAATTAAAATTGAAGCCACATGGAATGCTCCCAAGAATTTTTAGAAAAGTGAAGGGGAAATATATCATAAAGGGGTGTGAACTATCTAATCTACTAGTGATAAGTTCATCCTTGATAGCCTAGGGAATGTGTGAATATTATAACATAGAGAGACTCCCATTATATCCCAAAATTATATATTTGACATCTATGGCTTCTCTACATCATCCTAAGAGGGTTTAAAGTGTGAGTTCCCAAGGATAAGGTCATTCCTATACCTATACCTAAGCCTCAAAATTTTATCCCTGGTGAACCTACCTACATATCCCTTTATAGGAAATTATAGGCTTTGTAGTTCACCCACCAATGTTAAAGGGATTTCATTCTCTCCTCTTTTATTAGATCTTTGATCTCACCTTTAAACCATGACTATTCATTGTAGTAATGGAAAAGGTATCATTTTTCCTTACTTGATTTGGGAATAATAATTATCATTGAATAAACCTAATTTTTCCTAGGTTTAATTTTGTAATGTGTTGTAACACATTCAAATTGATCTTGGGCCCAGCGAAACAAACTTGTACCTTATTTAGTGTTGTGAAGTGTTTGTGGCTACTTTCACACTTATCTAGAGTCATGTTGTTATGGTTAATTCATTAGCCTTTTAGAATTTAAAATTTAGGCACTTATTTGCAGAGCACCTCCCCGAAGATCTATCCCAACACCCCACTTAATTCAAATTACACTTATTGTAACATTTAGTGGGAAAATATGAGTCCCTAGAGGTATGAGACCCATTTTTCCACTAATTGGCCGAAATGGGTCCTCCTTTATGAGGCTTTATACTGCTTGGTATATTCTACGTGGGTTTTTAATGGGTGCTTTCATCTGAAGGAAGCAAAGTCACAGAAAAACCAATACAGGAATAGCCCTAAATTTGGTAGGTCCCACCTCACTCAAAGGAACTTACTGAATTTTATTTTTAGTGAGAGTGTTTAATAATGTATGTTTACGGATCAGGTAACGAATTGTTTGAATTGAGGTTAATCTCTTGAATTTACAGGTGTAAATGGGGTTGGTAAATTTGTTTCACCCTTGTTTTTTGTAGGACGTCACAGCAACTTTACAAGGCATTATGCAGGAGCCTTCAAGGAGTTGTATAATGAGTGGTTTCTGATCAATGTTTTAGTTTTTCCTTTTCCTCCAAATTCAGGGTTAAATCAAACCATGGATTCCCAGCCGGAACGCTGGTGGAACCCTATTTACATAAACTAAAACTCTAAATGGAAAAAGCTTATTATTATTTTAAATGGGTTTGAGTGAACTGGGTTACAGCCAGAACCTATGACAAAAAAACCAAAATCTCTCATTTCAACTGTCACTTTCTACAATTGCCATTGCTTTCCCTACGTGCGGCGAACCAAAACCGTGACAGCGAACTAATTTCTTCTTTCCGGCGAACACAACTTCAACTTGGTCTCTCCAAACTTCATCAGCCTAAACTTCCATAACGAGCACCAGGTATTTGAAATTCAAATTTTTTAGAGTTTTTAAGAGTAAAATTTGACGGTTATGAAATTTTGAAACCCACTAGATTTTGTTTTTTTTCCAAATTTTGTTGAGATTCAAGGTGGTTGCTTCTCCATTTTGCATGCATTTTTATGTTCTATGTGTAAATGAAATATGCCTTCCCATTTCAACAATCAAAGCTATGGATAGCCTGCTCCTAAATGGAAAGACCAAGTGAAACATATATAAGAACTTAATAGCATATGGAAACAAACAATATATAAAGTTATGAAGTTCAAATAGAACCACAAATTGTATCATTGTAACATTAAAAATGTCCCATATTAACCATATCTCTCAAAGAGATAAATATGCAAAATAAGATTTTAATTTTAGTTACAAGAAAAATGTATAAATTATAGAATTACCATAATTATGTATGGGAGAATCCTACTGAATAAAAGAGCCGCAGCCCAAAAGCATGGACCAATTATATTATTTTGATGGCTAATATGTTTACAATCAAATATTCGTATTCATATACGCCCATGGTGGTATCATCAACATGTGATTCATATGGAGTAATTTCTAGTAGCATGATGATACCTATAAAATCATTATGCTTTCTCCATCTAACCTTATAGTGTAACTTCTCCTTCCATTACCATGTCATTACCTTTCTAGACCTTCCCCTCTTTATACATTCTCCTTTTTATCCTACACTACTCTTACCACTAATATATCCCTATACCTTGGATATACTATTGAAGAAATTTAACTTTCAATATCGCAAAAATTAGACCCATATTTTTAAACGTAAAATGTGTATAATAAAATACAATCCATGCTTCCTAATTCAACTTCATTAATATCTATCGAATGAATTTAGGTTCATTACAATAAGATAATCATATAGCCATAATTAGTTGTCAAGATAATGGTAAAGTTTTCAATAGCCATATTTATCCTTCCACATGCCACCATTAGACATACCCATAAGATTCATTAGGAAAAGTAGATGTGTGGATATGTGGATATGTGTCAAAAAAATGCTTTGATAAGATGTGTGTAAGGAAAAAATGGAGTTCAAGTGTTTGATTTATGTCTATATCACATGTCATAAACTCTAGGGTAATTATTACCACTTTGCACAATATTGCACCATATATATATATATATATATATTTTCAAAATGAGGCAAAA
This sequence comes from Sequoia sempervirens, assembly GCA_007258455.2. NCBI lineage: Eukaryota > Viridiplantae > Streptophyta > Pinopsida > Cupressales > Cupressaceae > Sequoia > Sequoia sempervirens. The sequence continues at coordinate 31,630 of VDFB02028732.1, forward strand.
AATACAATAGGAATAATATGGATATGCAAATTTTATCATTACATTTTTTTCCACTTTAAGATGCATGTGAACATTTTAAAATAATCGTGCATCTCAATTTAGACTTCAAAAAACATGAAAAAGTGGTTTGTTGTCTTGTGTACAACACATCCTTTTTCTTTTGAGAAAATTATCTATCACTTTGTAAAATCCTTGCTATGTTGAGATTATTTAATTTTTTCCCTCCATATTTGTAGTCCTTTTTATTTCTAGAAATATAATTTATGACATTTTTTCTTAATAAACAACATATGAATAAATTTTACCTGGTTGTAAATTTTACACATGGTTGTATGCAATCTCATATATATAGTATGTATGGTTGTGATTACAATGTTCATATTGTGTTTAGATTTGGTTTTATATTATCCTTCCAAAAAAAGTTTGATGTTTATAATATTTTGATTTACCTTTGGATTTTGTAGACACTAAATCTCACATACACTCATATCCATACCATGGTCCCCACCCGAACACCTAACATCCACTTATTAACAAAATTCATGATACTTTAATTCCTACACTTGATCAAAATCAAATTAATTTTTCTTTTCAGACCTAAAACAATCAAGGCCTAAACTAATTAAAATATTTATTGTAAAAATTTCCATAGTAAAGTACAAAATAGAGAAGGGCATGTCAACCCACAAATCATGAAGGTGTAGGAACAAAACCAAGAGACCCATCAAATAGGATTGTAGCAATCATATATAGACAAAATTGATTAAGAAAACCTACCATAAATGAAAAAAAACCTAAAAAGAAGATATATATTACATATTTTTTGAGTGCCCATATATTACATATATATAGCAAAAACTAGCAGAGGGTGAGGGACATGAGTGAGGAGAAACAACATTTCCTTATGTGCCTCCATTGTTTCTCCATACAATAGAGCGCTCAATTCTATTTTATGTCCATTGATTGTATTATCCACTAAAGATTCATTCCATTCTTGCAAGGTGCATTTCAAAGAAATTCAAACACAAAGGAAACTAGAATTTTCCTTTAAAACTTTGTGTCTAAACAAATACCCAACACAATATTTTTCATTATGTAAGTTATCATCCTAAATGGCATTGTTTAGGGAATGGTCCAAAAAGAACTTATAAAACATAATCCACTACAAACTAAGCAACTAAACCATAATTTTGAAGAAGATCCATAGCATTAAACAAAAATAAAGATACTACCTAAGAGAGAGACATTAACTAGAGAGTTTCATATAGAATTTGGTCACCTACGGTCACCCAAATTACTAACTCCACATGCCAACAATCAATCTTGAAAATTTTCTTCAGCATTTTGAAAAAAAAGTCTCAAACTCTAAATGTACTCCCTTTTTGGGATGGGATGAATGCTTTCCTATTGATCAAATCAGCCTCCATTGTTACTCGAGTAGAATAAATTAACCAAATATTTAAATGAATCATTCTCTCACAAATATTGAAATAAATTAAAATAAATCCAAGTAAATCTATTATTCCTGGATAATTCAATGAAAAATATGATAAATTAGTTTATATATCAGTCAAATTATTTAACATATTTAATCAAATTAGATAAAAATTGAAAATAATTCAATCAATTCATTGATCAAAATAATTAAGAAATTTCATTAAATAAATAAATTAGTTAATTAGGTAATAATAGTAGCCACATTTTAATTGGGTTTTAAACTCATGATACATGATCAAATCCTAGCAATTTATCCATCATATAAAAAATCTATAAATTGAAATCAAATCCATCATTTTATCATCTCAATTTTGAGCAAGTATATTTTATCTAGTTAGGCAATAAATTTTTTATCATTTGCAAGATATATCCATTTGTCAATATGTATTTCATTATAATTTTAGTTCATTTTTTGTGTAATTCATCTTTTCACTCTATTAGAGGCGATTTTTTAATTCAATTTGAACTCTACATTTATTTTCCTCAATGTCTCATTTATTTAAATTCAATGCTTACAAATTGACATGCTTGGTGGGATGCAAAACCAAAAATGCTCGGTTACATTTTATATTGTATACTATTAAAGTATTTGATTTATGCTTTATTTGTTATTTAATCTATATTTGATCACATTTTTTTCTGTGTCATCACTCTTTTTGCCTATCGCTATGGTTAATGATTCCTCCACTCATATCACCACGAGGGTGATCCATGTCTCAATCTTGTCGGTCAACTC